>CM021100.1:978452373-978533320 GCA_007115665.2 Sequoiadendron giganteum | reverse complement strand
TTAGATATTGTCTGTCAAGAGGCACTTGATAGATAAGAGAGAAACAGAGAGATCCTCTGTATCATTGTGTGATTTACTGAAAACAAAAAAGGGGTTGGTGCTCCTTGAGATTGGTGTCTCTAAATGAGGGGTTGGTGCTCAAAAATTAGCCTATAAGGCATTATAAGCAGTGGTTTTGAAATTAAGCCAGTAAGGCAGTTTAGGAATGGTTTTTCTACCCTAGGAAGGTTTTCCACTCGACAATTTATGTGTCTCTCATTTGTGTGATTTATGTCATCTTGAATAATCTTTCTTTTAGTCATTTATGTTATTATGCTCATTCGGTTGGTCAATGCTCCGAGACTTTAAGATTGTTTAAAAGTTTAACATCAATTTGCTCAAGTCTGTCATGCAAATTTAGATTGTGCAAATCTGATGCAAAAAGTCTTTCATAAAGTGAATTTACATTTGCATTCTGTGTTCACTATATGAATGCTCAAAAGTTCGTCAAAAGCAAGTCAAAGTTGCATTTTATGATGTTTTATAGTTCTGTTCATAAATCACAACAAGATTGTTCATAAAGCTTTGATTGAACAATATCATATGATGCTTTTAATATGGGTTGTAAATGTTAGTCAATTTTCATGTTAATTTGATCTAAAATGTTAATGTTCACTTAATCAAATCTGTCACATTGGGTTAAAATTAGTAAAAATGTCATTATGCTTTCAAAGTCAAAAAGTTAAAATTATTCCACTATGATTCACCGCCCTCACTCTCAGAGTGAATCCACTTCCAACAAGTGGTATCAGAGTGTAGGGTCCTGCATTAGGTTTCATACCTAGGATTGATTCTGGTCTTGGAAGTCTGTTTTTGGAGTGTCATGGAGTATTTGTCATGGCTAAGTGCAAAAGGAACAAAGGTCAAAAGAAAGCTACTAGTGTCAAGCAAACATTTATAAAATCAACCCCTGCCAAGTCTAGTGAAGTTTTGTCTCAAGAATTACCCTTGCCAGTTAATACTAAAAGCGATCCTGTAGTTGGTGAAGAAGATCACTTAGTAAGTGACTTTGAACAAGAATTTGGCGAAAAAGATTGTGAAGGTGATGAGTTTGAGGTTGATTTGGCAAAACTGCTTGCTGCCTTAGATGAGCTTAAGAGGATTAGAAAAGAAAATCAGGATCTTAAGTTACGCTTAAAGGAAAGTGTCAATGTCAATAAAGTTGTAATACAAGCTCATAATGATGATAAAAAGATTATTGAATTACTGAAAGCCCAAATGGTTGATAAGAAAAAGACTGAAGAGGGATTAGAAATCAAATTAAAAGACATGAATGAATTATGTAATAAACTGGAAAACGAGGTCGCCTCATTAAAGAAATGTTCAGACAATGATTTTGTGTTAAAAGAACTAACTCTTAAAGATGATTTGATTATCAGTCATAAAATTGAAATTGAAGAATGTAAAAGGATAGCAAATGTTGTAAGGTCTGATTTGGAAGTTAAAAAGATTGAATGTCTAAAACTTGAAGGAGAAGTAGTTGCATTAAGAAAAGAGCTTGAAACTGTTAAGATTCAATTGAAAAAAATCAGAAATTTGATTACAGTACTAATTTATTGAATGAGATGATTGGCAGACAAAAGCGATTTAAAGATCCTACAGGAGTCGGATATGAAGTTGGACAAGGCTCTACAGAAGAATCTAAACATGAGTCAGTTTTTTCTACTGTAGATGGAAAGACGTTTACAACCAAGAAAACACCAAGATTGAAGGTTGATCTTGGTCAGCATATTGTTGTTACTCAGATAAAAGAAAAATGGGTTGATGAAAGGACAAAAAGACCATCAAAATCTTCATTTATCAAGTATAACCACTCTCAATTTCATGGCTATTGTTATTGTTGTAATGCTTATGGACATAGAGCAAGAAATTGTTGGATGAATAAAACTCATAATCATGAGAGAAATGTCAAGAGAGGTTCATACAACATACCTAGAAGAAATTGTTCTCTCTTTGGTTTAGACAACACAATTATATGTTATAGGTGTAATGGGTTTGGACACAAAGCACAGTGGTGTAAGAAAAGTTTGATAAAGCCATCTAGGGACTACATGTTCAAACAAAAGGAAAAGAATATCGTGAGTAAGGAGAAGACAAAGCCTATACAAGTATGGAGAAGAAAGCAAGAAAAGAAAAAGGCAGAACTAAATCTTGTGCATGTTGCACAAGAATCATTTCTAAGCATTTGAAAGGAAGTATGAAGATAGGGGGAGATGTTTAATGCATTTTGAATAAAACCCCTTTGATATGAAATAAAAGGAAGTAGAATCTTGTTGTGTCATAACCTATTTATCATCAAAATGCAAGACACCGATTTGTTTTATTGTCTATGCCGAGAATAACAGTGACAATGAGTTAATGATAACTGTTTTAATGCTATGGTTCATTTATATCATCATTCTTTTAGAAGATGATTTCTCATATGACTTGTTGTTGCAACATGAAACCATATCTAACAACTTGATACAATACGGTGCCTTGATTTATTTGAATGATGTTTCAACAACAAAGCATGTTAAGATAGAGAGTTGTTTGAGGTCTTAATTAAAATAATGAAAGAGGCAGTTAGTAGAGAAACATTAACGGTAAATTCTGAGTTCTGCAGTGTTGTGCTTAGAAAACATGGACAACATACTAAGTATTTGATATAAAATCAATTTTCTGGAGTTGTGGTTGCTGGTGTAGCATGTTTTGACATTGATTATGTTGGTATAGTATATGTGTACTTGAGAACAGGCAAACAACATTGATAGAAATTTGGTTTTTCGTGGATGACAAAAGATTTGAATATGCATCTAATGATCAATATTTTCATTTGATAGTTGAATTTTACATGATACTGATAGTTTGGTGATTTGACACTTATGTAGTGGACTGTATGCTACAAATCTGGTTGCTTTGTGTTATTCTGGTAAAAGATGTTATTATGAAGAACAAGGTTAGTTGGAATGAAATTGTGTTGGCCTAATTATCTTACTACTGGTTTCTTAAGTGTTGAATATGCAGTGGTATCTACTTGCTTGTTGATGTATATAAATATGGTTTGGCAGTAATATACTTCAGTATTTCATTTGCCAATGAATTTGATCATCATACCTTGTTTAATTATGATCATGAAGAACTGTGCAATAAGTTATTGAATCAACGATAAAGATTCACTGATTGAAGAATTTGCACATTTTCAATAAGCTTGAGAAAAGAAATGGTGTCTTACAGATCAAAAAGGAATTTTTGTGAAGCTTCTTTGTTGGGGGAGCTTGGTTCTAAGGTTGGTCTCTTATAACTTGCTTATCATTGTTTGTTGCTTTAACTGTATTTGTAGTAGGTTTCATTGGTTGTTTGACTTTGGTAACAACACTGGCTTTGATGACACATTTACATAATTTGGGTGGCGCATACTGTGAACAGTTGGTTCTTGGTTCACATGTTTCATGGCATGCACTTAATTTTTATATGTTGGTATTGATGTTTGCCATATGCTCATTACAACAGGATATGCATTTGTGCATGGTTATTCATATTGGTAATAGTGTGTTTACAATTGACAATGGAGAATGAAGTTTAATATGACCAAAAGGTGGAACAATTGGCCTGTGTGTGCAGTTTTGGTTATGAATCTTTGATAGGTTGCCTAGATAGTGGCAGTACAATGATGCCCAGATTTGCAGCCTTATGATGTTGTTGGTTTTTCAGTCATTTTTGGTTTTCTCTTGATGTCAAACCCGAGATTGATACATTTGTTTAAATTCATGACATTAAGATGATATCCATTGGCATTCATGGTGTGGCAACTTACATAACTTATTTATCAGGATATTCATGCTTCCTATTCATATTTCTCCTTCACAAATGCTTATGTTTTTTGTTGGACTGACAGTGAGAATTATGCTACAGGTTGTTCAGGATCATGAATTTAGATTATGTTATAGGTCACAATTTTGCATGGGCATGCATTTGTTTCAGGTACGAATTGGTATAACAAGTGACCACGGTATTGGTTCTTAAAAAGAGGATTCCTCTACATCCACATCAAAACAGAGGTGCTTGAAAGTATTGGTTCATTGTTTTCTATTCATTGTTTTGGTGATCATAATGGCACATATTCTTACCTTCACCAAGCACCATAAATTGTTTTTGATTCACTTGGCTTATGGTATTGGGCCTGCATTTTTTGCTGCATTCTTGTTATATCTGCAGCTCGGTATTGATTAGTTGTTGTATTTCATGGAGAAAATGGGGAGAAAATGGTTGTTGTATATCACAAGTTTCTTCCTTTGTCCTTGTGACAAAAAGGGGGAGAAAATGGTGGTTTAGATGGCTCAGATTTTTTCCATCAAGGACAGAGGGGGAGTTTGTTGACTTCTTCTGTGGAATTTGTCCTTGATGTCAAAACTGCCCTAGGTTGGTGCCTTGGAAGTATTTTTCAGTTTGGTCTTATTATGGAATTTGATTGGCATAGTTGATATTTGGTATTTATTTGACATTGGCATACTTACTTCATTGTTGATATATTGTGGCTTTATCAATCTCTTGCATCTTGAAATAGTAAATGGTTTATGAGATGCAGTTGGTTCTTTAGTTTTAAGAAAACCCTATCGGGTTTCCTTAATCAACTGATAATGGTTTATGGTATGTGGAATGGCATTGTGTAATTAACATGTATTTCAGCCTTTACTACACTTCACAAGGTTTTAGATACTTTGAGTATATATGGCATTTTATTGGTGGCAATCGTTTTTGATCATTGGTGAACATGTGATCATTCCTATGCATATGTTTCGATTTCTTTGTCAACACAAGTCTTTGGGTATACTTGACTTTATAAAGTGGCAATTGACCTTGGGCAAAGGTATTCAAATTGTTCTCTTACTTGCATTTGAATCAGGTCTAATTGATTGATAATTTATTAGGCCGCAAGGTCGACAATAGGTAAAAGTATTGATTAATGCTTATGTCACATTGGAAATGACTTGTTTTTGATTCCTTGGAAACATACATGTCAATGGCAATTGACATTTGGTTGCAATAATGCAAGGCAACATATAATCGGTATTTGATTAGCAATGGGGTCATGTCAAAATATCTTTGAAGGCATCACTTGGTCGACATTTCACATGGTCAATAGCTGATAATTAGCAAGTTGTGTTTTGGTCGGCATGCATGACTTTGAACAACCGCAGACTTCAATTAGGATAATGAGTTTTTGATTTATTATGAGAGTCCTTTCGGACTTCAAATGTTATCTCATTTAGCAAAGGATTTCGTTTTGATTGCTTTGGAAGTTTAGTTCAATATTTCACTTCTCTTGTTCAAAGGGTTTGGAACCCTATTTTGGTTGCCACCATGGAATCATTCTCTCGAGCGTTTCACTATGCATGTTGCTGGTTTACTGATCTTTGACAACGTATATGAAAGATTAGAAGACCATGACAATGGTCGATTCACCTGTCAGTCTCTTGCCATCGGGTAAGAGCTTGTATTGAGGAAGAAACGCGGGCTGCTCAGCTACTCTACAGATCTGGTAAACACCTTCATGACAACATCTCCATCATTATTCTCAGGTACTCTTTCTTTCAACTGGTTTGCAGAACTGTTACCTTTTCTGGAAAAGGCAAAAAGAGATAAGTGTGCTTTGCTAAATCAAAAATGAAAATTTAGTTTATTCTCTTTTTTGGCCAAATCTAAAAAGGTTTACACATAATCTTGACTGCATTTTTTAAAGGGTTACCATATCAGTTTAATGAATATTGACTTTGAGTTTGTGGGTAATCATAATATCTTCAAAATTCTTCAGATCCTTACCTGGAATCTTTGGTAACTTGAAAGCATGATTAAAGGATTTCGGTTATAGAGCATCTTGTTTTAGTTACCTTGCTTTGGAACAATTTCAGTGGTTATTTTTTATGCATTATATGCATGCCTTGATGCTGTTTGGTTAAGCTCTGCCTGTGCAAGTTGCTCGACATGATAGAGTTCAGTCTCATTTCTATATTGGCATCCTGCTTGGTTTTTCCTGTCATAAGAAATTGAAAATACGGATCTATCTCATGGAACACTCTAACATCTGACAAGGTTGCTTGACAGGAAGTGGGTAATATGATAATATCCTCTGTCTTGTTTCTGAAAAGCTTTCTTACGAGCTACTATTGTAAGCTTCCTTGAATGCAATGATGAAATATGTAATCAAAAGAAAATAGAGAGATTAGGGCTTTAATATTGAGGAAAAACAAAAATAGAGAAATGGGGGTTATTATTTGAGTTGAAAAGAAATTTGTAAAAAAAAGTGGGTTAACTGTTTTTCTGTGAAGATCTATGAATATTGTATAAAAACAAAAAAAGAGAGTTAACTATAAGTGAAGAACAATGAGAAAAGTATGAAACAAAAAGGGAAAAACTAGTGTGAGTACATCACAGCGATTGTATTGAAAAATGTTGAGCTTTGAGATTGAAAATCTAAAATATGAGTTGATATTCAAACCGACTTAAGGCTTGACAATGGCTGAAATTCTGAAAGTTCATTTTTGGAACTTTGAGGATTTTAGATATTGTCTGTCAAGAGGCACTTGATAGATAAGAGAGAAACAGAGAGATCCTTTGTATCATTGTGTGATTTATTGAAAACAAAAAAAGGGTTGGTGCTCCTTGAGATTGGTGTCTCTAAATGAGGGGTTGGTGCTCAGAAATTAGCCTATAAGGCATTGTAAGCAGTGATTTTGAAATTAAGCCAGTAACGCAATTTAGGAATGGTTTTTCTACCCCAAGAGGGTTCTCCACTCGGCAATTTCTGTCTTTCATTTGTGTGATTTATGTCATCTTGAATAGTCTTTCTTTCAGTCATTTATGTTATTATGCTCATTCGGTTGGTCAATGCTCCGAGACTTTAAAATTGTTTAAAAGTTTAACGTCAATTTGCTCAAGTCTGTCATGCAAATTTAGATTGTGCAAATCTGATGCAAAAAGTCTTTCATAAAGTGAATTTACATCTGCATTATGTGTTGATTATATGAATGCTCAAAAGTTCGTCAAAAGCAAGTCAAAGTTGCATTTTATAGTTCTGTTCATAAAGCATAACAAGATTGTTCATAAAGCTTTGATTAAACAATATCATATGATGCTTTTAATATGGGTTGTAAACGTTAGTCAAGTTTCATGTCAATTTGATTTAAAGTGTTAATGTTCACTTACTTAATCAAATCTGTCACATTGGGTTAAAATTAGTAAAAGTGTCATTATGCTTTCAAAGTCAAAAAGTTAAAATTATTCCACTATGATTCACCCCCCCCTTCTCAGAGTGAATCCGCTTCCAACAAATTCGACAGACGAACCTAATCAGGTCTAGTGTTCAACGACTCCGTAAGGGGATTGAAAGAATGAGACCAAGGTCTGATTGACAGTGAATGAATCCCCCACATCCACCCCCTGTCCAACACACAATCTCGATCCACAGTAGAGGCGAAAGTTGCTAAAAAGAAACCCCTTGTGTTGGGATAAAACTCAATCTGCCCAAAGATCACCGACTTCCAAGAGATTGAAACCCAATCATGGAGATTGAGAAGGGAGGGCCAAAGGCCATTAAACCTGTAGACCACGCCTTGCTTCAAATAGTAATCCTTGTTCCAACAACTTCAAGTCCACAAACCACTACAAGGGAATCCTGAGCACAAGGCAGAGGACGATTACAAACATGAGCCCCCCCTTTAGCAACCTTAGAGGACTTCACCTAGCTCGAAGAACCACCAACAATCGTAGAAGGAAAATCCCCCTACGCAACAACACCAAGGATAGAGCCCACAAAAAGCTTAGCATCACCAAATGGAAGAGAGGATGAGCCCTCGCCCAAACTCCCAATTTGAAGCCTGTAGACCCCATCAGATCCAAGTGTTGCTGCATCCAGAGAGAGAGAGAGACGCCCTTAGGAATGACCCTCCCATTCGCAGATGACCGTTGCCGCTCACACACAGACTTCACCTTCCCGCTCGCGTACATTTTCAATTCTACTCAATATTTTTTTTTTTTTTCCATGTTCATTATGGGGGAGAATGAAGGATAACAAACATAATTAGTTATTTATTGCGTAGTTAGTTGTAATGTAGTTGTAAATTTTAGTTATGATATAAAATCTATATATTCATGTAATACAAAAATAAGAAATTGAATTGAATGAAATAATTTAAAGATTGATACATATCTTGTGTTGTATTTCAATTTGATTATTATTTTTAATTTCCATCAATTGCTACCATGTTCTTTCAATAAAATATAAATCTTATAAAAACAAGAAGTGTTTTTTCAAACATAATAATAGTACAATAAGTTTGTTTATTCAAGGATAATAATTACTATATCAAATAAAAAAGACATCATAACAAAAAGACACTTATGTATATATATCATATTTCTTAATACTATCATTTGATGGTTCATTCCCATTATACAAATAAATTTGTGTATTACATTCTATTATAATTTTATAACTAAATTGCTCATATTTCCATCAATTGCTGCCATGTTCTTTAAATAAAATATAAATATTATAAAAATAAGAATTATTTTTTCAAACACATAATAATAGTACAATAAGTTTGTTTATTCAAACATAATAATACCATATCAAATTAAAAAAACATCATAACGAAAATACACTTATGTATATATATTATATTTCTTAATTCTATCATTTGATGGTTCATTCCCACTATACAAATAAAATTGTGTATTACATTCTATTTTAATTTTATAACTAAATTGCTCATTCTCATTGAATAAATTATTTCAAAAAATTAGAATTTATGTATTGCATATTTGCTATATAAAATGAACATAATGATAAAAACACATTTACAGTGATTTTTTTAGTTAAACAAATGTATAAAGTGTATTATTTAAATATATATTGTATTGTCTTTTATTCTAATATACAAATATTTTTAATAATAAAAAATTGAATAAAAGATACGATATTATTATTTCAGTAAATTGTAGAAAACTTTTGGTTGCTTATATTCTTGATAATATAAGACCTGCAAAAAAATAGCAAACAATCAAATTTTAAAAATTAGTACACATTTTGCTTAAAACACTTTGTCATAAATTTAATTATAATAAAATGAAATAGCTATCAACTTACAATTATATTCATGGAAGATGTTATTTTAAGTTTCATTTTATAAACTCAAATAATTAAATTAACTATTATAAATTATTTTTATATTCATGAAATTAAATAACAAAATAAGTAAATCATAATAGTTAAACTCTTCATTTATGGTAATAGTTTTTTCCAAAAATGAAAAAACATGAACTTTGTGACAAATTTTTTAAAAATATTGAGGGAAAAAATTCGCCATGATTATTGTTAGGGTGTGGGGTCTACCAAGGTATCCCCGTCCTCCAAAGCAAACTAATGTTCCTATTCAATGACATGCAACACCTAAAAGTAACATGTGATGGTTTGATGTGGTATCACACACTCAAATGCTAAAGTTGTTGGGATTGAAAAGGAAGTTGCTCCTAATTTGTTTCATTCTAAAGAAGGATTGGGAATAAAGTTATCAAACTCTTGACAAATAAAATTGTTTTATCAAATGGATAAGCCTTGATTGGTAAATTTTTCTACTTTTGTCCAAATATAGATTTGGTTAGAAAATGACTCAAATATGTTCCAAACATATTTGAGTCATTTTCTAACCAAATCTATATTTGGACAAAAGGAGAAAAAAATACCAATCAAGACTTCATCCATTGATTCAAAACAATTTTATCTGCCAAAGAGTGATAACTTTAATCTTAACCCTCTTCTGAATGAAATAGATCAAGAACAACTTTAGCATTCTAGGTGCCAAATATCACATCAAACCATCACATGTTACTTTTAGGTGTTGCATGTCTTTGTATAGAACCACCCTAACAACAATCATGACAAAATTTCCTGCTCAATTTTTTTGAAAAAATTATCACAAAACACTATCTTACAAATGATGTAGGATAAGTGTTTTGTTATGTTCTTAGGAAATAGTTAATTTAAGTTTTCTTTTGTTTTTTCCTATCTCATTTAGATGAGGTCTATTATAAGAGGATTTCTTGTAGTATAATATATTTATTACAAGTGTTCTCACTCTCTTAACTGTACGAGGTCTTTTTTATCATAGGAATTTTTAATATAAAACATTTATTATAAGATCTTTTTGAAATTTAAATAGATTAAGTGTTTCTTATTATTAAATGTTTTCACAAATTTCTATATTGATGTTATAATTTTATATGGAGTTAGAGTTATTATAAATTTTGAATATTAAAATATGATGTTTTATCATGATTTAACTTTATAGGATTTTTAATCAATATTGTTGATTTATATTCATGAGTAGTGGTTCAACAAAATTTATCTCTCATGAGTGTGAATGGTTCACTTAGTACTCATTGTATATAGGTGATGTTTATAGGAGGTGAACCATTGAGACTAACTAGGAGGTCACCCATCCCAATACTACTTTGACTTATATTTAACTATGGAGTTTCCTCCAAAAGTAAGCCCACTTAACTTGCTACTCCATTTGCAAAACCTTTAACAAGTGTTGTGCCTTATGAAACATTTGTTGTAGAGCTCCTTAACTCATTTATTATTAAGTTGGAGGTGTTTTTCACAATGTATCAAATTATGTGATGTTTTATATGTACAACTACATAGTTTTAAGTTGGGCTTCATAATTAACTTTGCAAAGTCAAAATCCATTTGGTTTGAATCTTGATAAAACATTAGATATTAAGACTAAAAAGCTTCCCCTACTTGATAATGAATGAGATATCGATGGTTCATAAGGCACAAGCTAAGTAGTCTTGACCTTGGAAAGCTTCATAGTGTCACGTACTGATTTTGTCAATTATTAATCATGAGACTTTTAATTATTATGTTAGATGATTATTTAAAATTGAAATTGAAATTTAAAATGCAATTGAGATGATTTGAAATTCATTATTGTTAAATTTAGGGTTTGTTATTGCTGATGAAAATTCGAGTGCAAGTGAACGAGAATGAAGGCGAGAACATTGATCAGGTAGAATCGTTTTAGTCATTAGACGTTTATGAGGATAATGGAATCTCACACACCACTTAATTAATTAGAACATAATTTTCATGATTAAATGATTTAAATTTTAATTATTCTCATGGTTATGCATTTGTTGAACATAATTGCGAAAAAGAATTTGGTTGTTTTAAAATGGCAAGTTGATTATTTTATGGGGAAAGTAATTTTATTTAAATAATTAATTCTTTATTTAAATCTTAAATAATGATGCTTTTATTCTAAATTAATGGAATAGACATCTAATTGTGAAAATATATAAAAATGTAAAATAGTGTTATCGATTTATTTGATATCTTCTCATTTAATAAATGAAAGAGGCAAGATTTGCTTAAAGAAATAGATAAATAACAAAATAAGTTATTGAAAACAAAATAAGAAAACAAGCATACGTTCAAAATTGAAATGGAATTCAAAACAGTAGTTAACAAATTGAAAAAAATATCTTTCAATCAATTTGCATGCAATCAAGAAATGAAACTTGGAGTTTTGGCCATTTGGCTAGAGATCAAACTGAAATTGTGGATCTGACTTTATGGTTAACAACTACCATTTGCATGAGATTACATAAAGAGAAAAAAAAATCAAATTCATGGAAGAGCAAAATCCGTTTTTAAAGAGGGTAGTCAGAAAAACAAAAAAGAATTTTATCTTTTTTAGTTGAAGACTGTTTTGTTACATTCGCAAGTGAAAGAGTTTAGAGGAGAGTTTTCTTAATGGTTTTGGACTTTACTCATTCTTCCCTTTCCCCACGCATGCGGCTAGGATAGGAGGACAATTCTTAAATTCTCTTATTTTTGTTTGTTACTCTACTCATATGGCATGCGCGGCTTGAAGGAGGCAATAAGAATATTGACTTTGATTTTAAAGAAACTGCTTACCTTCCAAGCACGCAAGGAGAAGGAGAGCAGAGGTGTGGAAGAAAGGGGGAAGGGCATGGCTAGGAGAGCTAAGCTAAAACCAGATATATGCTTTTATATTATCTTCATTCTTCAAATCTCCATCATTTGCCAGGACAAGGAAAACGGAAGAGGTGCGACCAGTCTACTGAGGAGTAGATTAGAATAGTTTTTAGTTTGAAATCTGGCTTCCATCATACACAAGCAGCAACAAAAGAATAGAGGTAAGGAGGAGAGACTAGTAAAGAGAAGGAAGAAGTCAAAATAACAACAAAAGATTTACAGAGGGATTCACAAGAAAAAAATTGATAGAGGTTCATCTTCAGATTCCAGAAATCACCAAGTAAAATCAAATAAGCATTATTTAACAAATTCATGATCATAGTATGTTTAATTTGAATCAATTTATTTTGTTTCTTGTATTTAAACTATTGAAAATTATCACTGTGTTTTTATTAGAAAGATATTGAACATCTTAAACAAAATTTTTAGTGTAAAACAATAGATTTCCTTGTTATAAAATTCTGTTTTAGTATATAAATGAATATAAACAAAAAACATGTTTTAGATTTATTCCATGTCATTTAGTGAAGATTTTTATCGGAAACAATATGTTTATAGATCTAGAAAACCTTCAAACGAAAACTATATTCATTATTTGAACAGACAAAGAATTGGAAATTTCAAAGAAAATATATTACAGAATAAAAATTGTTGAATGTTTTTTTTTTCCAGAATGTTAAGATAAAATAATTTAGTGTATTTAAATATTATAGAAAAGTGAAAGTGAAAATTGTTAAATCTCTAGGAATGATTTAAAATTGTTTACGAAACAAAAGTAAAAATGAGTTGTTAAACATGTTTTTGAAAAGATATATTTTTTTTATAGAAACGTGGAAAACAGAAAAGAAATTAAGTAAATTAAAAATATAAATTACTTAGAAACAAAACGAATTAGAATAGGATTATTTTGAAGTGAACATAAATTAAATGAGTAAATGAACCGAAAGAATGTGTGCTCATTTATGCCTGTTTAAACATGTATTTAGATTACATACTTGAGATACACCTTCTTTTTTGTTATCTTATTAGTTGAATTAAATATTAATTTAATATTATTTATGATTTAAAACGATGAAAATACTGCATTTAAACCATTTTGCTTGAAACAAGATCGCAGTTAAAATGTTTGTGAAAGATCATTTTTAATTTTGAATGGAACCATGCATGCTTGATAAATGAATGTGCATGACATGTGTTTGGAAGGTTACTTTTCGGAACGGGTGCCGAATATGGGTTTCTAGAGTGTAGTTTTGCTTTTCCAAAACTACTATTATTTGTCATGCATAACATTTTACTTGGCCAAATAACTTAAGGACCATTGAAATAGATGGAATAAATTAACTCTCTACCATATCCTAGTATCAAACTTGCTTGTTTCTTAAATGAATTAGAAAAATGAAAATGGTTGTGGTTTTACTAGTTATACTAGGCATGCACTAGATTCCATCTTGCTTATCGATTGCTTTTTGCTAAGCGATTCATGCAGGGTCGAGTATTCTTTGAATGACTAAGGAATTCTGGGGAAGCGTAAGCTTCGAGGTTGGGCGGAAAAAGCGCCTGATTCTTGCTCTCATCTTCATGTTGAAGATAAGCTATTGGATTGAAGATCAAAGGATGTTTTCTTCATTTATGTGTTATTTATTTCTTGAATTATGTATTGTAGAGCTTAAGGCGACAAAATGCCTAAGTCTCGAATTGTATTAAACTTATGTTACAAATACTTTTGTATTATTATCAATGTTGTGTAAGATGACACATGTATGAATTTAACTGGAAGTATTATGAATCTATTTGTTGACTTTAAGTTGTTTTGAAATCGTTTGGATTTTATGAAGTCTAATGAATGAAGTTTTGACTTTCGTTTGAATATAAATGAATTTATTTAAAGTATTGTCGATGTTTTGAGTTAAAGAGTTTCGCTCTTTACACATAGTTAACAACACTCAAGTTGGAGTACTATTGAGATAGGTGGTCTTCGAGGAAGTCTCAATGCCTCACCTTAGTGAGCATCATCTAGATACAATGAATGTTAAGTGGACCACCCATGCTCATGAGAGATAGGTTCTTGTGAACCACTACTCATGAGATATGGGTCAATGACACTAAATAAAAAACTAAGTGATTGAATCCTAATAAAACATCACATAATTTGACACATTGGATAATACCACCTACTTGATAACAAATAAGCTTGGGAACTCTATAAAATGGCTCATAAGGCACAACATTTTATAAAAGTTTTGCAAATGAGTAGCAGGCTAAGTGAGCTTGGTCTTTGAGGAAACTCCATAGCTAAGTATGCTTGAGTTGTAGTCTTGGGGATGGGTGACCTTCCAAGAAGTCATGATGTGTCACCCCTATGATCACCTAGATTCAATGAGTGTTAAGCAAACCATTCATGCTCATTAGAGATGGGTTCTTGTAAAAACTACTCATGAAATGTGGAGATCAATGAGATTGACTCAAAAACTATGTAATTGAATCTTTAATAAAATATCACATTATCTCATTGTAAAAAACACCACTTACCTGATGGTGAATAAGCTAAGGAACTCTATATAATGAATGATTCATATGGCACAACACTTGTTGGAGGTTTTGTAAATAAGCTAGCAAGTCAAGTAGGTTGATCTTGGGAAGAATCATGTAGTTGGTGCATTTGAGTTAGCATAGTATTGAGATGGGTGGCCTAGAGAAGTCCTAATGCTTCATCCTTGTGAGCATC
The DNA here is from genome assembly GCA_007115665.2 of Sequoiadendron giganteum. Lineage (NCBI taxonomy): Eukaryota > Viridiplantae > Streptophyta > Pinopsida > Cupressales > Cupressaceae > Sequoiadendron > Sequoiadendron giganteum. The sequence continues at coordinate 978,518,510 of CM021100.1, read as the reverse complement.
CCTTAAATGCAATAAGTGCTAAGTGGACTATTCATGCTAATGAAAGATAGGTTCTTGTGAAAAACTACTCATGGATCAATGAGATTGGCTCAAATTCTACATAGTTGAATCCTAGTAAAACATTACATAATTTGACACACTATGAAAAATACCACCACAAAGAGTGGCTTGAAAGAGTGTTGAAGAAAAATCTATATTCTAAGTTGTAATATATTAGAGCAATAAATTAAGAGCTACAAACATAAAACTATAATTTGAAGGAGATGTTGGAACAATTTGTAAAAGCCCCAAACATTTTGAGGCTAATAGTTTAGTAATAAAAAACCCTATCATATATTTTAAGTTGTTTTAAATCTAAGTATTAGATAATCTATGGATAATTTAAGATATACTAGGATATGGTCATACAACATAGTAATTTAATTTCATAACTCAAAACTATTTAAATAAAAAATTATAATAATGTTTAGATTATTAACAATCTCACCTTCTTCTAAATTTAATTATAAATTAAAGCTGTATATTTTTGATAGGCAATGAAGAGGTTTTTGATGGTGAGAATGACAATAAATTTTTAATTTTATTTTAAAACTTGATCTCTCTGCCAACCAATTCTTATTAAAACATTTTAAATTGGATATATGAGATACTTATCTATCTTTGAAGGCAATTGAATTAATTTTTAATTGATGATAAAAGAAAACACTCAATAAGAATTATCTAATTAATCATCTAGCTATTTGTATACGTTCAAAAAATTTAAAGATAAATGTAAATACATCTATAAATTTTAAAAAACAGTTTAAGAGTTCTATTTATTAAAAACAATTAATTAACTGAAAATCTTTGTTTCTCTATTTAAATTTTATAATTTATAGATTGAAGATCAAAAATAGAAGATAATTAGAGTCTAAAGGGGACTTTGCAAGTAAATAATGGTAATACCTCTATAGCACAAGCAAGACGTAGTAGTGTTGCTTCTGACCAAGGGCGACCAATAAATTGGAGTCCAATGGGCATTCCAAATGCATCATATCCAACCTATTAAAAATTCCAAATAAAGGGAATTATAAAATAACTAGATTATTCATGTAATTGTATTTCATCAAAAACTGAGGTTTTACCATGCTCGTGTTTAAGCAGAACACTATGTGAAAGAAATATAAACTCACATGATATACTCAGAATCCTGCATTATTAATGTATCTCACTCTAATGAAAAGAAAGGCTCGGAAATGTTTGAACAAACCGGAATGGTTACTGCTGGCAGCCCGAGGAAATTTCCAGCTAGCTGATAGCGCATCAACTCAGCTAAAAAGCGAAGAAGACTCGTTAGTAAATTCTGAAGAGAAGAGTGCAGCCATCTGCACCAAATATAGCTTGACAGCTGAAGCTATCAACATTTAACCAGAATAGCTAAGTTTTGAGAACACTGGTTGGCTATATAATAGTTACTAAAAAATGAAAAATCAACTTACCACTATTGACATAATCTATCTCTCCATATTTCAGAGCATCTTTTTGTATTGGATATGCAGTTATTCTGTTCGAACAAAATTAGAAAATCATCACCACTTAGAATGTCTTAAAACCTTTACAAACAAAATTGAAAATATAATTTAGATATAACAGTAATAGTCAAGTAAGTTATTTATCTTCATGAAGATAACTTCTTTAAAAACAAAAGTTTCCTCCCCACAAAATGTAGACTGATTGTTTCCTTTTATTTTCACCGTTGTTGTCCCTCTACTTCTGATTTGCACCTAATACGGCAATATTATTGCCCAATCTAGTTCAAGATCAACGGATTACCTCTTTCACAACGTGATTCAATTTTAAAACGCCTCTTATCAATGTTATTTACAGCCCAAAACTAATATTCTAATTAAAGATAGTATCCTATCCGCTTAATCCCACAATATCCATGTTTTACAAATCAGCGCCACTAATATTTTGTACACTCTATGGATCAATAGAAAACACTCGAGGATAAACTTTATTTCCACATTGTTGGGGAAGTTGCATTTAGTTTTTCATAAATGAGACATCGAAATTATAGCAGAAATCATCATATTAATTATTATCCATCCATACTAGAAAATATTTGTTTTGTTTTCAAATATGTTTTTGACAAGAGAGTTATGAAAAATACCCTGTTGTTGGCGTGACAATCACATTCGCTTTCTTGAATATTTCCATATGGAAATGCATTTGACGAAACCTGCAAATGTGGAATAAAAATTGGTCACGATATATCAACAGGTCCCTAAGATAAAAGAAACTGAAGGAAAGCATGTTTTCTTTCTTATGTCAAAGCAAACATTCGAAGAATGATATTACGGTAACTATTATAATTTAGAGTAAACTTCACCCACACTATTTCTTTTCTAGTCTTTAGATCAGCATAACTTATGATCACTGTGATAATTATCTTAAAAGACGATAGCTTTTGGAATATACTTCAGGCACATTCTTTTCCAGTCGAAACATCCAACCAAATATATGCATTGACTGGCAACCATACCTATAGGTTGAGGCAAAGGTTAGTCTATGTTACCTGATTGCATGAGAGACTAAAGTGCCAACCCCTGCTTGACATTATTTATTAGGGCAATCATGTTATTCCTTTATTTGCTTAGGATCTTAAAAGATCATATATATATATATATAAGAGATAAAATTTTGTGTCAGTAAACAGAAGAGTGTAATGGCATGAGTATAATTTATAAAAACTAAAAAATTATACACTGTTGACAAAAGCAAAAATGTAACAGAATAAATATTAAAAAAACATTTCATTGTATGCCTGGTCAATAGACAATCGCAAGAAAATGGAAAGTTAAAAGTTCCTTTGGCACATGGTCAACCTCAAGGTTATATGATGCCTCTTCATGACAGTGCTGCTGTAAGGGAAGTCTTTGGTGAAAAGTTTTCATAGGCAAAACTATAGAGATCAAATTCTAGGCAACAAGGCGCAGAGTGAGGAGTCTTAGATTGAGTCTGCCTGTAGCCCCTCTTGCATGCTTCAAAACTCACCCGGCTTGCTTTCTATGTCCTTGGGCATTTTGTATATTTAGCCTTGCTAGCTTTGGACATATTTACAGACTGAATTATGTAATTTCCTATTTGATTGTTAATACAATGTATGTGATCGCTTACATCACAATTACCACAAAAAAAAATAAAAATCTTAAAAATCACTAATTTTCATCTTCAAATTCTTGTTAGTTTGCTTGTTATAAGAGAAAATAAATATTTGGTTAAAAATACTTATTTAAATGGCCTACTTGAGCCCAAAAGAGGGGAACATCTTTATGCTTCCACCATCGATCGATCAAACAAGATCCACTGGGAAGACTTGGATAGAGAATGCACCAAGCAAAGTGATCAAACTTAGGCTCAATAATGGTCAATCAAATAGTTTGAAATCTTTTGTACCATGAACTAGCTATGGACTGTAAAACACATCTATCATTAAGCTTCTGAACCATACACAAATGTGGGGAAAGTAACAAATATTTTGTGGGGCTTGTAGTTACGAAATGGAGCATCAACATATTATTTACAATCTTTCCGCCAGGGTTTATTACATTTAACACCAATTTTGTGAAGCAACATAATCAACAATAATTTGGAAAACCTCATAGTCTTGATTAGTAAGTCTAATTTTTTTTTGATTTCAAGCCAAGGTAACCAATTTTTGATAGTTTTGGAAAAGAGATAAGAAATTGTCTGAATACCTTAAATTAATTTCGAGCATGCGCTTAAGAAACTTTGGCTAAATGTCTATCCCAACAAAGATCACAGGAGACAACCAAAAAGATTGTTGATTGCTAGAAATCCCATTGTGAAAACCATTACCATTCCACGTCAATCACAATTTAATAGCCTCCCAAGCCTTCCATAAACTTCTAATCACAAAAGTTCCTTGAAGCTAAACAAGTTCCTTCATAACAATTTTGGAATGAAATCTCATATTTCTCAAAGCTTTACAATACAGAAAAGCCCAATAGATATATAATAGCAAATCAAAATCTTCTACGCTTTTTTATATCCCCTTTTGTGGGCTACTCCTGAATATTTGAGTTCCCATTATGCCTGCAAGAGGCACACATACCCAATCAAAGCCAATGTTGGGACTCAATTTGACATTGGCAAGATTTTCTCAAGTCAAGGCTCCTTTTGCATTTAGGCCTCACTTATCCCATCATGTATAAACAATTTGAAAATCTTTGTAAGGGTCTTCAATTGTCAAAATTCATCTAAGTGTTGCCCATATGCTTATCATATGTTGCAAACTCCTAAGAAAATTCCAAGTATGAGGTGTTTATGGTTGTTTTCAAGTGTTACTGCAGTATTGTAGAGTTATAGTAAACATCCAAACATTTTCAATGTCCAATCCTAATATCTTGTTCCAGTCATCCAAAAGCTTTGCAAGGTCCATCGCCTTCTCCACTTCATCCCATCCCTTTCGAAGAATTTTGGTCTGGATCCAAACATTTCCTTCACCTCCAGTCTTCCCTTCCTTCTTTGCAAAGTTCTATTGGGCTCCCTTTTTCTCCTTTCATTCCACGTTACTTCCACCTTGCGCAACTTCGATCTATACCTAGATAGTCATGCATCCTCCTAATCCCTTGTCCATCTCCGCAAACTTTCTCCATGTCCCTTTTGTGAACTTTCCTCTCACATCCAAACATCTGAACGTCCTCTACCATATCCAACATCCACATCCACTTCTACATCTAATTCTCATAAAGGCCTCATTTGCCTTTTGCTTGCTTATTTCTTCTTATGCAGACTTCAACTTGACTCTTGCATACCTTTCCTTCCAACTTGGGCATCCCATCTTGATGTCTAGTTCTACATGATTTCCCTGCACTTTCCCCATTTGATTAACTCCTTCTCAACCCCCTTCGTGGAGTTTCCTTGAACTTCAAGGCTTCCATTCATCCATCCAATTCCATTATCTGGTCCTAACTTAAATTGCCGCATCTCACTATCCTCATCTTGTTCCACAACAAATCCCCATTTTTCTTCTTGTTTACTTCACTCACTCCCTTACACTTCCCAAAACACCATAATGCTCAATTGGACTCCTACAACTACCCAATTGGTTTTCCCTATCTAGAAACAAATTCAAAACTCAAAATCAAAGACTAATGATAAAGAATGCCATGCTGCCATGAATGTGGTAGTTGGATTTTCAAATGTACGTAATCTTTGTGCCATCCCCAAGCTTCCATGTTAACTAACTTTGCGGGATTTTAACTTGTTCTACTCACACCATTAATGAGATCCACCTTTGAATCAAATTCCTACAAGGATTCAACCACCAAACCTAGTGCTATAAATTCCAATTCATTGGTCATTTTCTCCATTTCCACACAACTACCATGTTGAAGAGCTTCTAGGTTTCCAAGCCTTTCACATCTAGTTGCCATTAGAGCAACTCAATTTGTAAATCATAAAGAGGTAGCTATTTTGTAGCAAATATTTGTAACTGAATGTCTCCTTGGCCATTTTTAGATCTTTAGGAAGATTTTTGAATGACGAAGTGTGACAAGTTTTTCTTAGCTTAGAGTTCCTCTTGCCACATTTGTTGGTGTGAATGTAATAAGAATTTGAAAGTGTCACAACACATTAGTGCATTGTAGATGTTATTTGGAATGATCTTTTCCTTATCACATACGGATGTTTGGAGTTTGGAGAGGGATTATTAGGCATCTTCAATTATTGATATCATCTCTTTTTTCATCTCTATGCGTTGTGTCTTTTGGTTGACTGAGACTTTATAACCCGCTATAAGGAACTGATCTTGGAAGTGTTTGACTTTCCATACACCTTAAAATGAAAATCATCTTTAACCAATAGTATAGGAGTAGGAAGTAGATTTGTACGCATTACATGGTTTAACAATATATCCAAGGAAAACATTTTCAGCAAGTCTTGAGAGTTTTATCCATAGAGGATCATGTCATGTATACCCACATCTTGCAATGTTACGTTGACATTTTCATCAACTTAATAGAAGTCATATATGTAGTATGTTAGTCCTTGGTCTAGTGACAACTTATGGGGCTAGTCATGCATTGGATGTTATTGTAGGCTTGTCTATTTGTTATCTTCAGTTGTGATTAAATATTGTTAAAGATTACCTATAGGAACACCCTCATGGGTCTAGCTAAGCCCAAAGTGAAGGAGATTATCCACTCTCAACAATTAGCTTGTCATCACTCATTCTTTGTTGATGAGTTGGTCCATCCACCTTTAGGAATAACATATCCCAAGCCTTGAAGTGGATTGATCCCTCTCAAAGTGTGAGTAGTGATTTTAGGACCCAATAGGGCAATAGGTTGTTGATGAGCAGAGCAACCATATCTTTCTTGTCCATTGGTTTGTTGACTATGGTGAGTTGATCCCTAAATTTTTTAATTTTTAGAAGATACTCTAACAAGGACCCACCCCTAAAGCAATTTTGTAGAAAATAACAAATTCTTCAATCACAAGACTCTACTTTTCTTGAAGATTTAATATTTGTTTTCCAAACTTTCCCATAATATAAACGCAATTTGACATCTCGAGAATTAAATCATAGACATGAATAACTTGAGTAATAATAGGGCTTCTCAATGATGCTTGTCAAAATCATCTGGGTTGGTTGCAAGCTTGGTTCCAATCCCTAAGATAATTCCATCACATATTTGATACTCAACAATTGTATCTTATGACTCTAGATATTATAATTTTTCCCTCTAGAAGTACTAAATTCTAAATGTTGGCCATTACCCTAGCAACAATAGAAAACATACTTTTCTTGAAACCCTAACAAACCCTTTGATTTGATCCAAAAATTAAAGTTTTCTTGAAGATTTTTAATGCGATCTCGAAAGAAATTCAAACCCTCCTTATTTGAAACCACTGATTTTACAAATATTTTGAAGCCCTACTTAATAGATTTTGCAAATTCCATCAAATTTGTAAACCCCCTTTGAACAAAAATTTGACATCCCAAAATTTACTAGTAATTTTCAAAACCAGAGGGAATTATGAAACAAGAAAATACTCAAAAATAAAATGCCCTAGCAATGACTACCAAACATGGGATTTTTCAAACCTGCAAACTCGCATAAAATTTGTGCTGACTATGAAAACCCTCACGCAACCTCTTAAAACAGCATTTTTTTGCATGCCCTAGTTGCCTCATTTCAGCAAATCACAGTTTATGAGATTTAGTTGCTTCCCAAAGTTAGAGGACATGCCCTAGCTGCAACAAAAGCATGAAAATCGAACCTATGATTTTTAATTTTGGGGGGATTTTAATCTTCCAATTTTCACCCACATTATTCAGCCTGCAACCTGTGGATTTTTGCATCTTGCATGACCTGCAAACTGCTGAAAAGAGTTCATTTTTCTCTACCATGTCCCATGATTTCTACTGAAAAATGACAAAATTTGCACACGTGATTGACATTTTTGCTCAGGATTTTGGTCCAACAATGAAGACTTTTATTTGCAGTTTTTGCCCAAATTTTTCACTTGCAGCTTGTGATTTTTGATGGATTTTCGTCATGCAACTATGTAACAACAATGAGAAAAACTACACTTTTTGCTGCCTGTGATTATTCCTTAGCCGACCTTGTGACCTCAATCTGCAATCACGACTTTCTCTTCCCAACTTCCCTTATGCGGTTAAATCCTACTTGGCTTGATGTCAATGTTCATATAAGCAAAGAAATGAGATAGAGAGAAATTGGCTTCAACTATATTGTGTCTCAATCTGAGATCACAAAATTATATGCATAGATCGATATTACAAATTTACAACTGCCATATTGAATGTTACATTTACCTCATTCAATGGCAGTACTATAAGATCATTATAGAGCTATAACTGCTACAATAACCTTATTTAATGATTTACACCTAACTACTCAAATACATACAAGTGTGAATACACTTTATTATATTATTATTACATTCTAACATACGCACTCATAGACCTGCCAAAGACATGTATACCTCATGCGAGACAAAAGAATGCCACATGGCAATGCACAACATGTTGCTACAAATTAGGTGTTGCTACTTGGATAGAGTTCGGGGCCCAACCACTACTAGAGGCGAAACATGGTAAGCATTCATTCATCTAATAGACCACCTAAGGTGCCTTGGAGAGACAAGCGCGAATGTACAAGACCATGTAGGGTCCACAAAGTGGCATCATAGAGATGACACATGACCAAACTGTATTGGCCCACACATAACCTTAGAGTCGCATTCTCAAGGGGATGCGTGTGGACCATTTAGCAATTGCCACAACGAAAACAAATGTCACAAGGTGGGCAGATTTATAACAAATGAGTTAAGGGCCAACCAAATGGTGACTCGATCTAAGAAATAGCAACACTGTAGAGTGGATCAAACGATGTGGTGCGCAATGCATAGAAGAAAGGTGCACACAAAAGAACTAGCCATGGTGTGTTACCAATTGGATGGTCACATGTGTGGATTATGAAGACTACACAAGGCTGAGTAAGCACTACATGATGGTCATAGGGAAAACTACGGGTCACCACGAAGGGGATTGACAGAGTATATAAACAGCGATGACAAGATTGGTTGTAGTGTACATGAGGCTTAGCAAGCAAAAACATCCAATGGGCAAAATTTGATGACCACCTGAAGTGGTTATACATCAAGTGCTAGGGAAGAAACTGGCTAGCCCAAGCACTAAGAAAATCAACAAGTGCCACTAGTTGTTGGTTGGCTGACTCAACAAATCATTGAATCGTTAGACGAAAAGTGCAACGAAGGCCTTAGTAAGCTAGTAGATATGAAACTTAGCACCAAATGAATATGAATTAGGTCTAAAACAAAAGCTTGAGGACAATTAAGCTTGAAATCATATTGTAATGTCGTAAAATTGCACCCCTTGCAATTTTACATACATTTTTGCATCCACTTTAGTGTCCACTCCCTTAGCATTTGTGTAGGTTCATTTAGCCTTTGCATTAATCGTTTTGAAGCGTGATGTGTCTAGACACTAGCGCACCATACAAACGTCTGTGCGCCGCGCTTGCGTCCTGTGATGTTCAAATGATTGTTTCTAAGTGCCTCGCCACTTGTCGACAACCTTTGTAACAACTCGGGAAGTTTCTTTTTCTTTCTCAACTCTCTCTAAATGCTATCTTTTCAATTCTATGGGGGCTTCTAAGTTCTTCTAGCCTCTCTCTAGCTTTGGATTTGGTCTTTCCCTCTTCTCTTTGTCTTGCTATCTTGCTTGTATAGCTCTTTACAACTTGCGGTAGCAATGCTCTCAAGCTTTGTTTGCAACTCTTTTGGCTCTCGTAGCTCCCTCTTTCTCTTTTTGACTTGCTTAAGCCTTGCAAGTGATATTTCCCTTATCTGGTGATTGCGAGTTGTAGTAAGACACCCCAAATTGCATACAATGTTCTTTTTTTCAATTTTACTAATTGAACGGCTCAAGCATCCATCAAAAAGTTCTCCAAATTATTGCTTAACCTTAAAGTTTTGATTCTAAAGTGAAAGTCTCTCCACTAAACATTGAGTTACAAATATTGAATTTACATAGGATATACAATCATGTTAAACCCACTCATCAAAGTACATAAATATTGTAGAGGAGATAAACTAGAAATTTATAATGAATCCAAACAAGATATTTAAATTCAGAATTACACAGTTTGCAAGACTCAAGCACATATATAGAAATCAACAGTTAATAATTTTGAGCTGGTCCTCATGAAAATATACTTCAAAAACTAACCATGCTTTAAACACAAAAAAAAAAGTGTAGAGTGCTATGTAATGTCCCCGATTTAGCCCTACGCTCTACAATTGGATTTAGCCTATTTCCAGAAACTTGTAGGCTAAGCAGAATGGGAAATTAGGGTTTCCTATTTTATAGGAGGTTTCAGATGCAGTTTTGAGGGCTTGCATGTGTGTTTTTCTGACGCATGTCTAGTGGAGCTTTCTGGGTTTTTGAAGAGCTTCAGAATGAGGTAACATGCATGTTAAAATAATGACATGCAATTTTGACTAATACCTTGCATTTAGGAAAGGTTTCTGGGTTTTTAGAGATCTCCAAGGTGGTGTGACATGCATCTGAATCTGACATCCTTTATGGGCACTTACTATTTATAGTAAGTTATAATGGTTGCCTGGTTTATGCTTAAAAAATATTTGGAAACACTTACTATTTATAGTAAGTCATGATACTGCTCAGTTGGCATACAGATGTGGTTTTGGCAAACTTACTATTTATAGCAATATGCTATTTTTGGTAAGTATATTTATAGCAATATCACTCTAGCAGCAACTCAATCTTTTGCAATTTAGTGTGGCCGATTAGTTTGGCTTTCAGTTTGGCTTTCTGTTGAGTTTGAAGTGAACTTACTATTTTTGGCAGTGGCTATTTTTAGTAGGTCTAATTTTGGCAATATCATCATCTGCAGTTTAGCTTAGGTCATTATGCTATTTTTGGTAATCCTTCAGTTTCAGTATTGGCTTTGGTTTTGGCTATCTCCTTGGACTAAGTTTTATACTTAGTCAATTCCATGTTTTTAAGTTGTACCCCTATGCCTAGGAGTGATAACTTCATGTTGTTTTAAAGAGGGGACATTAAGGGGTCATGTTGAGCATTTAATGATTTAATAAATGTTTTATTGTTGCAAATTGAAATGGACGCCTAAAGGGAAGGGGAATAATGTTTTATTATTTCACAATAAAGTGAATGGTTTAAGGTGGCGTCCCTTGGGAAGTTGAAGTGATTCGACTTCTTGGAATTCAGAGTGTTTCATTTGCCCATTGAAACTTATATATTGCTGCATTGTGGAGAGTTGATTATGTTATGTTTTGGAAAACAGAGTTATGCTGCTGGTTTGAAATCCAGAATCCGACTAAGGGAAAGCTTAGCAATTCTATTCCACTCTTCGGGCCTGAAATTATGGTTCCCTAGATGATGGATTGAAAGTGTGCTTCATTCAGAAGTACATATTGAGCTTCATTGTTGGAGAAATTGATGTTATTTCCAAAATTTGTGTTTGCTGGTCCTTTCATGGCTGAAGGATATTTCTATTTACAACTTTGGGTGATAATTTATTTAGCTTGTGGGTATTGGTTCTATTGATTCTTATGCTAGAGGCAACCCCACTTGTGCATTTGCAGATTTAACTTTGGAGTTTCTGATTTTTAATGTCAAAATTGGCCCTCAAGGAGGGCCGTACTTTTCTAAATGGCATTGGGATTCGTGACAAATTAATGTGAAAGATTTGATGCTGGTTTTTGATTGGTTCTTGGGCGCCATACTCTTAGAGATTATTCACAAAAGATTTCAGTCCAATTGGAGGTAATTTGATGAAGTTATGAGCATTTGATTGATTTTGCAGTTGTTGATAATTCATTTCCAGAATTGCAGATTTCTAAATCAGACTTATTTTAGTTTGCTTTCCAATCTTTCTTCATCAATTCTTGTTGATAACTAACGTGGAATTAGCCTATATCTTAGTGCTTGAAATCATTGTCAAGCTCTTGTAATTTGCAGCTCTTTTTATTTGTAAAAGCTGATAACAGTAGTACTGTTTCAGTCTATTTAATTGCTGCTTATTTATGTTTAATTATCACATTGTAACCCCTGGATGGTTTACCGCTATTGTGGAAAAAAGAATTTGCTAATTCTCTCATTGTACCCACTGGAAAGTGCTGAATTCCCACTCATGAGTGGATCCCTGCCGCAATGGATGAATTGTTATTTGTAATTTCTCTCATGGCTAGTTATCCACCTATTTTCTTTCAATTCAGCAATTAGCACTCCACCATATGTTAGCACCTCGCCTGTTAAAGGATCTTGAATGCACATTCTTGGTGTTGAATTTAGACTCTCTCTTTCAGTTGTAATTTTGTAACTATTGATTCAATAGATCCTAGGGATCCTTTGACCATATGCCCGCCCCCCCTCCTTAAGTGGTTTTAGGGCGCATTCTTGGTTAGAGTTCTTTTATGCAACGTTTTGGTTTAAGCTAACCTTAACGAGTGCTTGGTTACATTGTAATTGTTATTGAAAATAAAATAAAAATTCAGAGAGATCTTTCATGCTGCAACCAATCCATGAAGAAAGATTGACAGGTACATATTCCCACACAGTAGACATATATGGTCCTTCCTTATGAAGACTGGCACTTAATATCAACACGTCCACCGAGCACCCTTTTAAAAATGACCTTTCCTTCTTGACTTGGACCTTCTCAAGTTTGAATTACATGACACCGATAATTTTCTCCAAGAATATGATGAGCGGCAAATTTAAAACAATACAACTCTTCCATAATACTTGACTAACATTCACGGCAACAAGATGCAATACCTTTTGAAGCAGTGTTACCCCAAGTTATTGGGACGAGGATGACAGGGGACGACAGGACGAGTCCCCAAGTTTCCGATTTTTCAGGCCAAATTTGGGGACGGTGGGGGACGGCTATATAAAATATAGGGAAAATATAAAATATATAGGGAAATTTAAAATATTCATATGAAAACATGGATAAAGCATACATAATAAACATTATAGAACCTTAACATATAAAATTTGTGTTCAACATTCTTTGTCAATACTCAATACACATTAAAATTTCAGAAATAACATACATGAATCATAATACAACCTCCAAATTATAATTTATAAACTTATATCAAATTACATAAGGTTATTTCCAGCTCACAAATTGGGCGAACATTTGTGATTACAGTGAAGATTGTTTCACCTAGGTTATTGATTACTTTGGCACATAACAAAATGGATAGCTAAGGCATTTGAAGGCAAAATTATTGTAGTTTGGTGGGAGTGTGGACTATTGGAAGTAAATTCAATGCTGGTGTATTGTCTGATATGGATTTGAGCAGTTAAATGTGGCGACAATTGTTGCACTCAAGGAGTTTTGGGCATCAAATTGCTTTCATATTCAACCTATTTCCAATTGTGAAGAACTATTTAAAAAGGTCAAAATCCTAAGTCTTTGTCTCTAAAACTTGTTAGTAAACAACAAGCAAATAAATTCAAGTTTGCACACTTTTGGAATAATTTTTTGCTATATTTATATATCTCTAATAGAGCATCAAATATTTATCTTGTGAGTGTTCCAAATATTGTGAAAAATATATGAAAATAATTTAAACAAACAACTCATAAATCAAAAAACTGAAAACTATTATATATATATTTTTTATTTTTAAAACATGTTTTGACGTGGGGGGTTGCTGGGGGACGGCTCAGGCGTCCACTGGCCGTCCTTGGGACCGATCAGCCGTCCCCATTTGGCCAACGTCGTCCCCCTGTTTCGAGGACGTTTCCTATTTTTTTGCAAAAAAAGGGGACAGTTCCCTATTGTCCCCCTGTACTCGAGACGTCCCAAGGACAGGGACAGGGCATTTTAGGGGGGGACGTGTCCCTGGGTTTCCCTACTTTGAAGTCCACAACTTAGCAATTTTGATGCCAATACTTAATAAGACTTCCAGTACTTCTTCTGTTCGTTGTATGATTTTCCAGCTTGACTTTCCATTATGGACTCTGTGCCCACGCCATTCCCGACTAAAGCTCTTGGCGACAACTTAGACAAAAATCCCTGTGAAGGCTCTTGGTATTTGCATATTATAAGAATATAAAATATATTATTCATTATACACCGTTCTGTTGGAAGCCGACTAAATTTGAATCCCTTTACTTATATGCATCAATACATGGTATGCCTTAATTTTCTCGGAAGTAATCATCTAGCTAAAATAATCGACTTTATTATCAGTTCACATCTAGCATTAAGAGGTGTTATAAATTATTACAGATGGCACCTTGTTAACATTATATGCCAAGTGACACATGGCTTCGATGTCTTTATGAATCCCTTCTTACAATCATGACGATTTCTCTTATGAATCCTTTACCCGAAGATTTTGAAGCAACTCGTATTTAACATGAGCGACTCATTCTGATAATGCCAAACACAAGACTTTTTAGATTCTTTTAATTAAAAATCCCTTAAAATAGGCGTTTCAACTCCCTACATTAATATTTCCATTTAATCCCTTGAATATTGTGATGGAGGTATCTATTAAATTTACATGTATATTTTGCGGGTGATATTCACTATCTGAATTCTCCACAATTCCCTTATAATCATTACTTAGCCGAATATGCCACCTAGCCCTCGCCTTGTCTCATTTGATGTTTGCTCCTTCTGAAAGTATGAATATTAATGAATGCTGGAATATCAACGGTTTCTTGAAACTTTCAAGCTTATGCGGCAAACTTCATCGATAGAATTCTATGTTCCAGTTCTAAGAAAGATGCAAGACACGGTATAGGAATTACAATCATAAAATTGGCATTGATTATCTCAGAGCAAAGTAACTATGGCTTCTTACTGATTCAATTTGCTAAACCTAACATTCAATTCGGCTCAAGAAAGGATCGTCTTCCATTGATAAATACTCTATCTATTGTCTGAAAATAAAGACCAAACCATTTGATTGCAAGCAACAAAAATCATGCGTTGGTTGATCGCGAGGCGAACAACAACTTCAAATCTGCAATTTTGCCTAAAGCCCATCCAGGAAATAGAGTCTTGAGTTTTACCTAAATCCCATACCTTGTATTCTTCATCAAACATAGCACTAGAATTTGGTAGAGTTTCATCCATCATCACATGATAACCAAGATCATATAGAGGTGATGGACTGCTGCTTACAATCATAAAATCGGCATCTAGTTCATACCTTTCATCAATGTATTCATGGATCTCATGCACACCTTCTCCCACTTCAAGATGGTCATCATTATTCACATTTCCAAGAGATATATCACTCCAATACCAAGACAATAGGCTGTTGTTAATACTCATAAAATCCACACTTTCTTTATCCCCTCCAATGGTGTCTTCATAGGTTTCATATAAACCTTTTCTCCAATTCCGAATACTCATCAACACCTATTGAATCATGAAGTGTAGCATGCTGAAAACTGCCTTCAATACATGTTATATCGGCTATATCATGGCTGCAATCTGCATCTTCGTATGGAAATTGATCCTCAAAATTCAAAAAATCATATTCAGGATGTAGGTTCCCATTTCTATCAACATGTCGAACCTCTCTAAAATGATGAGTGCTAGAATCATTATGCAACATTTCATCTACATGGAGTTCATCAATCCCTTCAACAATCTGTTTGATCTCCATTGTCCTTGTTTCACTTCCTTGTTCCTTGGATGTAGTTGCACAAAAACTGAAATTTTCTGCTTTGCATAAAGAAAAGTGAGCCATACTTAATTGTAAGCAAAGATCATTAGCCTCTTTTTCCTTGCCTTCAGCGTACTTCACAACTAGATCACTATCCTTAAGCAATTGCACATAATCTGTTTTCATTGTTTCCAAAGCCCTTTTGATAGAGTACAAGTGAGTATAAGAGACTCCGCTTGCAAGTCCCTTTTTCCTCTCCTCAATTTGAGCTTTCCAAATGAGTTCTTTAATGACATTATGTGTATGATCAAAATGTGATAGGGCTAAAACAATCATATCTTCAATAACTTTCATTTTTTCCTCCAAATCGCATGACTCATTGGGCAAAAGTTCAATCTCATCTTCATGTAGCAACATTTTTTATTTGTCTTCTATATCTTGGCTCTCAATTTCAGCTACATCCTCATGGCATAATTCAAATTTTGGAGTTTGAACAACACTAAACTCAGAAAGATTTTCTTCCACAGCTATAATTTCTATCTCAACCATTTGATCTTCATTAACCACAAAGTTTCAGACAAAGTTTCAGCTTCTCCTCACATTGTTTGAACACTTTGTTGAGCAACTCATAAGAAGCTGAAAAAGTGTCATGTTTTTGCTTCAAAACAGCCAATAACAAAGTTATGATAGGCTGAAAAAAGCATCACTTTCATTGATAGTTTGAACCATAATAGTTTGCATGGCTGCCATAATATCATCGTTATGTTCTTCTTTGATTGCAGCAAGGAAATAGAGTTAAAGTCTAGCATAAGGTTACTCAATCTAATATTTGCAAAATTTTTCAGTATTGCAACCCTTCTAGAAAAGTGAAGACTTTTGACATCACCCAAGTCCTGGAAGCTATCCACTATAAATTGTAATACCTCTTTCATTGTAGCATCATCATAAGGAACTTTAGGTGCCAATATCCTTAAGACCTCACTCGAACATACAGTAACCAAAAATCTTACCTCATCATCCGTATGTCTCAACAACTTGTGCTGACCCTAAGAAGTCACTATAGGAACAAGAACTATCTACAACAAATCTGAGGCTGATTGCTCAACAACGATCAAACATTCTTCTACACTTTTCAATGTGTCCAAAGCATCATTCTTTGACTAACATAAGCTACTGAGCTTACTACCCGATTCATGGAGTAATCTGGCCAACCCTTTTCTCTCTTCAGTTGCCATCCTTCTAATTGAATGGCTCAAGCATTTCGTCAAATAGTTCTCCTAATTGTTGCCTAACCTTAAAGTTCTGTTTGTAAAGGGAAAGTCTCTCCAATAAACATTGAGTTACAAACCTTGAATTTACATAGGATATACAATCACGTTAAACCCACTCATCAAAGTACATAAATATTGCAAAGGAGATAAACTAGATATTTATAGTGAATCCAAATAGGATATTTAAATTCAGAATTACACAGTTTGCAAGACTCAAGCACATATATAGAAATCAACAGTTAATAATTCTGACCTAGTCCTCATGAAAAAACACTTCAAAAACTATCCATCCTTTAAACACAGAAAGGAAGTGCAGAGTGCTGCAACCAATCCAGGAAGAAAGACTGCCAAATACATATTCCCACACAAAAGACATATACGGTCCGTCCTTATGAAGATTGGCACTAAATATCAGCACGTCCACCAAGCACCCTTTTAAAAACGACCTTTCCTTCTTGACTCAAACCTCCTCAAGTTTGAATTACACGGCACCAATATTTTTCTCCAAGAAAATGACGAGTGGCAAATTTAAAACAATACAACCCTTCCATAATACCCGACTAACATTCACAACAACAAGACACAATACCTTTGAAGTCCACAACTTAGCAATTTCGATGCCGATACTTAATAACTCCCAATACTTCTTCTGTTCGCCGTATGATTTTCCAGCTTGACTTTCCACTATGGACTTTGTGCCCACATCATTCCTGACTTAAGCTCTTGGCGACAACCTAGACAAAAATCCCTGCGAAGGCTCTTGGTATTTGTAGATTATAAGAATATTAAATGTATTATTCATTATACACCGTTTTGTTGGAAGCCGAATAAATTTGAATCCCTTTACTTATATGTGTCAATGCATGGGGTGCCTTAGTTTTCCCATAAGTAATTATCCAACTAAAATAATCGACTTTATTATTACTTCACATCTGGCATTAAGAGGCATTATAAATTATTACAAATGGCACCTTGTTAACATTATATGCCAAGTGACACATGGCTTCGATGTCTTTATGAATCTCTTCTTACAATCACGACAATTTCTCTTAAGAATCCTTTACCTGAAGAATTTGAAGCAACTCGTATTTAACATGAGCGGATCATTCAGATAACGCCAAACACAAGACTTTTCAGATTCTTTTAATTATTGACGCCTTAAAATAGGTGTTTCAACTCCCTGCATTAATATTTCCATTTAATCCTTTGACTATTGTGATGGAGGTCTCCATTAAATCTATAGGTATATTTTGCAGGTGATATTCGCTATCTCAATTCTCTGCAATTCCCTTATAATCATGACTTAGCCAAATACACCACCTAGCCCGCCTTGTCTCATTTGATGTTCACTCCTTCTGAAAATATGAATATTAATGAATGTTGGAATATCATTTGTTTCTTAAAACTTTCAAGCTTATGCAACAGACTTCATTAATAGAATTCTATGTTCCAGATCTAAGAAAGATGCAAGACACGGTATAGGAATTACGATCATAAAACTAGCGTTGATTATCTCAAACCAAAGTAACTATGCCTTCTTACTGTGTCAATTTGGTAAACCCGTGACATTCAATTCGGCTCAAGAAAGGATTGTGGCTAATGCAGATACATAGCATCACATACATCTTGAATGACCCGCAAATTTCTTTTTGTTGAGTCATCCTAGTACTTCAAAGAATACAACTCTGTTGTTTCTAGACCAAGTTGAATGCTCTGCCAATTTAATAAATCGAACTTCCCAATTCTATTCCGTTTTGACATGTGTTTGAAGAGCTAGAACTGTGACCAGATACCTCCTAAATAAAATTCACAAATATAATAGAATTTGCCCACCAAAAAAAATACAATTCACCTTGTAAAATGAGAAACCCAAACACTAATTTGGTTCCACAATAAAAATATTTGCCTATTCCATGTTTGTCGCCCGACACCAAACTTCCACAGAATATGAATTGGCAGACACTACAATCCGTTGAACCAGTATAACTATAATAGCCAGACAAACTAAGAAATGAACATTAATTCATATCATAATGTAATTTTGAAAGAGATCACCAATATCTGAAAATTAGTCTTCAAATTAAACCTCAGAAATTAACACTATTAAACCCAGCACAATCCCTGAAATGAGACTATCAACCACCATCTAGGGTGTATCTTCCAACACCGAAGATGATATCCTTTTCGGAGGTTTCCATCCCCAAAAAGTCTTGGAAATTATCCAGCAAATTACCAATTCTCAAAAACCAAATCCAACTTGCTCAAACAATGCTCCAACATTCTTTTATTCAATCTTCCTCATAACTCTTTGTCTTCTTGACTTCTCATCTTTTCTCCATCTATAAATTTTAATTCTTTTTTGAATTCCCCCTCAAAAGTAACTTTATTTATTTATTTTAACTTTTCAAAACATAAGTTACTTTTGCATCAATAATTAATTTAAGTTGTCTTTTTTTTCGACCTATTTCTTGACAACATTAAATTAATTATTTAATCATATGCTGACTTGAAATTGTGGAGATTACACGAGCATCCTGGGATTTCACACATCCCCTATCAATTGCATCTCTATCTCGTCATACAGGTTCTCCTCCTTGAGCGGGGATTGATTTTATCACTCCATATTTGCTTACTTTGTTCACTTTCTCTATCTATTTGGCTGTCCATAGAGGTGGGCACACCAAAACAGGGGTTTGACTGAGGAAAACCCCTATACAGCCCCACCGTTTTCTCTCAATCTTACGTATGCAGGTATTGAAGATATTCACGTGCTAGAGGCTTCATTACTTGGGTTGCTGTGAGCAATTTCTATTTCTTATTCTCTTACTTTATCATTTATACTTCACTTTATTTCAATTTTATTATGATCTATTACCTTCCCGCATTTCAATAATTCCTAGCAATCAAAATAGTAGTAGGAACTTTGATGTTTTCCTGTGACATGCTCGGTTTTCAGTCCGTACAAGACACCAACGCGCCCTCTGGACTCCAACGCATTGTGTCGTTGTCCTTATTTCGCACTATCATCCTTTGATTGAAAACTCATCAGTCTGTCCAAAAAATCTTTGTTATCTGCTTATTCCGACTCTAGAACTCTTACTTTGTTCTTTGAGGTAGTTTAGGGCAGTTCTTCCCTTGGGATTCTCTTGAGAATAAAGAGACTCATGAGTAGTGAATCCCCAATCTCTACACATATCAAACCACCATGAGCAGACATATAGAGCACGAACAAGGGTCAAATCAAGGCACCACCAAAAACAAGCTTAAGACCAAATACACACAAGCACCTCACAACACCACTAGAATATATAACATCCACACAAGGACATATAAGAAATGCACAAGAAAGTTTGCACACCCATAAAGACTAGTCCCTAGAAATGAAACCTAACCATACACTCAACACCTTTCCCGGGCTACGTCCACAAACAACAGTCCATTTATTTAATTCAACTTCCAACAAAATTCAATTACATTTACTTGTAGCAATAAGTTGTGTAGCATTCACCAAATCTGTGAATATACCCAAAAACTCTACGTTATCAATGCCTCATATGTTGTTGCTTCTACTCTTCACTGAAGTGTGTCTTTCCACCTTCATCCACACATTGTTCAATCAACACTCTGTAAGTATTCTTTGCTACGAGTAACATATGTTGCGATTATTCAATTCTAGTTCGCGCATCCATGGCAATTTCTTTTGCAACACTTACGAAAAACTTCTAAATTTCGAGTAGTTACAAAATGGTTTTCACATTGAAATACAAAACAAAATTGCAATAAATTTCC
This sequence comes from Sequoiadendron giganteum, assembly GCA_007115665.2. Classification (NCBI taxonomy): domain Eukaryota; kingdom Viridiplantae; phylum Streptophyta; class Pinopsida; order Cupressales; family Cupressaceae; genus Sequoiadendron; species Sequoiadendron giganteum. The sequence goes on along the minus strand of CM021100.1, from coordinate 978,498,204 downwards.
TTTATAAAATATATGGAATTTTTCCTTCGTTAATTAATTTGGGGGGAAAGCACACCAGACAAAGTGGCCAAAATGTTAACACCAAGTCTGATTAAGCTCTACAGACCAACATCGTGGGTAGCGCACCAAGTGGTGCTAGGGCTGAGATCAGGTAGAGATCCTCAACGATTTTTGTTGACTGTTGGCAGTTAAGCATGAGACTGCTTGCAATTTTTGTCAAATGTTGGTGGCTAGCCGCAGTTTAAAGTTGCGGACTATGGCAGCTATTTAGCCGCTTGATGGCCTTAGCCATAGGCGATAGCCATGGTGGCTCTTTAGCTGCAGTGGCCAAAGTGGGCCGCTAGGGCTTTAAGCCCTTCGTGCCTACCCTAGCCTCTAGCCACTAGAAAATGCTAAGCATTTTTTAGTGCTAAAAAAACAAACTTAAAATAAATCTCCGCATTGCTATGCTTAGGGAGCCATACGACCCTCTTGGCAAAAAAAAATTTCCTTGATGGCTCCCGACTCGATATATAGGCAATTTTAATGTCAAAATTCATCTCCTTGGCCACTTGAGTGCAATGGGAAGGTCCTTTTTTGAAATGTGCTAGCCAATTTTTTCATTTTTTGATACAATGATTTCACCCATTAACGTTAGTGAAAATAACAATCCAACTGAAGGGAACCCTTTCCTCTGATCAACCCAAATCCCAATGCGGGTAAGGTGAGAGCATACTCGAAAGGGGATCGTTAGCACAACTGGAAATTGTTGAAAGAGTAGAGAAGGAAGATAACAATCACTCTACCACTTATTCAACGGGAGGACTTAAAATGAAGAACAACTGAAATTAAACATGCAACTCGACCACTTATTCAGTGGGAGTATGTTGACTGCTCAACCGATCAACAATATGATGAAGTAATGCATTACAGTAAATAAATAGGCGGCAAGCCAACCTCTTCCCACTTATTTGGCGGGTGATGCAAGAAATAGAAACCTGAAGCTATAGACTGAAATGAGGCCAGTCTCTTCCACAATCGTGGGAATTGCAAGAGCTAGAGAAGAAGAGGAGAAATGCTGACAGTACTACTATTCAACTTACAATGTGATAGAGAACCTGCCAAGAGCACATGATTAGAAGTCATTCAATGCAGTAATAATGTAAAGGGACTCTCCTATACTCAACTTGACCTCCTAGACTCAATCCCACTCAAGATATGAATTCTCACAATCTGATATGACTTTAACACTGACTGAAATTGTACAGACCAACAACATGTAACTGTTAACTCCAGAATTTGCACCCTAAAAACTAAGCACGTAAATACTTAGAAATTTTGGAGAACATGGGGACAATCACAAGTTTGTGGGTGAACTGTATAGGTGACTGAACCTTCGGATTCTAGGCCGGTTCCTATTTGATGTTGTGTGATGCTCCAACTAAACTATTGAAAACTATAAACTCATGAGGAAAAGGGATAGGAAGTACAAAATGAAGATTATCTAAACCTAAAAGGTGATGCACCAAATCAAGATAAAGGATTTGATACTTTAACTACACAATGATGGGAAATACAATCAACTATAAGATACAATCTTTGATGAAAACTCTCTGCATAAAAGTGTTTCATAAGAAGGCTTTAATGAATAATATCAAAAAGATATAAACCACAATCAATATTATTCCATTAAGTTGCACAACTTATGACCTATGCATAACAATTTACTTACTCAAACAGGTGCAGAAATGAGACATAAATTTAAAGGTTTTTTAGGAAAACACAAGAAATAAACATCAATCACCAGCCTTGCACACTAAAAATGAGTCCCAAAGTAGATCAAGCTAGCTGTATTATGCCTTCAAAGGCCAAAAAGCATCAACTCCAAAGATACAATCCATAAAATGAGCACACAAAGGACACTAAAATGTCACAATAGTCTTCTCTCTCTCCAAAAATTGAACCCCTCAAATGACAAAGGAGATCCAATATAAAGGAAAAACTCACCTAAAACCCCTGAAAAACAGGAGTCGGATGTGAGAAAAATCCCTCCTAAAAAGAACTCAAAACCTCCACCTAAGAAGTCCAGATAGTCTAAAAGACCTATCTGTCCAAGGACTAATAGTGATCACTCTAGTTTGGCCATAACAGCCCCTAAAATGACTCCAATGACTCATAAAAGAGTCCAGATTTGTAACAAACACCAACACCAAGTCAAAATGCCACCTCTCTTTCTTCAAATCTGAAAATGGATTTAATCATTTGAAACTAAGTTTGCAATTTAAATAATAATTAATTGATTTATAGCAACATCAATTAATTATTATTTTAACAATGTTTGCAAAATTTCAATAAGAATGACTTATTATTTAATAAACCTTTAGACAATATAATAATATATTACCTTAACTTAAATAATATATTATTATATTGTCTAAATATTTATTAAAGTAATATAACATATATTAACATTTAAGCTTTATCAAATCCGATACCATAAACCTAGCAATTGGATTTCAAAAAAAACTTCAAAGCAATACATAAGCTTTTTCGTAAAAGCCAAACCTAAGGAAAAAGAAAGTTATTTGCAATGGAGCCTTTGAAAAACACGGCAACTACTGTGTAGGGTTTTGAAAACCCTAAGAGGAAGAGAGAAAAATGGCAGCTCTCTGCAGTTCTGGACGCCATTCTGGGTTTCAACTCATTGTCTCATTATTGACTTCAACTTCTAGAGCCGCCATTTGTTGCTGCTTACTGGGTAAGGATGACTCACGCCTCCTTCTGTTGCGTTCTTTTGAAAGCATTTAGAGACTTTCAGTCTAACACTATGTGTTATTTGTCATTTTCGTTCACCATTCTTACAAAGTCTCAGAACCACTCACTTCTAATGTATTCTCTGTTGGAATAACGTGGCTTTTGCTGTTATCTTCTTTTCTCATTTTGCAAAACATTGTTTGCCGCCTCTACTTTTTGAAAGAGTTTTTCTGCAGCCGTTTCAACAAGATAAATCTGGGTTAAAAAAAAAACCTGAACTGAATCACCATATCACTTGTTGCTTGAATAGAGATGGCTTTTGTTACTGGCTGCCATAACTAAATATTTTCCCTCTTTTCATTTGTGATTCTGGGCGAGCTGCTGCTGTTATCTTCTTTTCTCATTGTCATATCCTGAGCTTGCACATTGTAGTTTCCCATGCTTGTTCTTGCTCTGTTTCTGTGTGAATGAAATTTGTTTACAAGGTTCGAGCACGGGCTTGTGACACCTATAAACAAAACTCTATCCTCTTGAAGTTGAAGCAAACAGATTAGCAATAAAATATCTTCTGTCTTAATGTTGAGTGTAGCTTACTCTCTTTTGTAACAGAATGCATCAACAAATAGTATATGTGAAGTGGTAATTAAGTTAGGATATTCAATCATTGCTTAGATCCTTCAGGATCTAATGCCACTTTTCTTTCTCTTATGCAGCTGATAAAGAACTCAGGGGCTAGGAGCTGGATGAAGAACGACACCAAAGGACACATAACTAGTCAAAGCAAAAAGGCAATGACTGGTAATCTCTAACCTCTTTTCCATTAAAATACATTCTATCTGTTCATGTACTCTTTCGTGGATTTGAAAGTTAGTAAGCTATACTCACGGCTTGTGTGAGATCTTTTACTTTCAGCATTTCAATCATTTAATCAATTGTAAATGAAAATTGTACATATCAGTTGATGATAATACAATGAACATTATTCTTCTTCCTTTTGCTCAGAATAAAATAATTGGAAATAGAAATGAACTGAAAGCAGATGTATGAGAAATAAGCAACTTTGTGAATTCTTGTGCAATGTTACCATTAAAAATAAATTTCAGCATGTGTAGAAATTTAGTAACAGTAACCTCACTAAATTGCTCATAACTTGCTCAAAACTCAATCAATCGACATAAGATAAAATGCATAATACTCTAACATGGATGGCGACCAAGATTGGACACTAAAACCAACTCAAACAACTTCCATTTATTTTGCATGGAAACCAAGACACTTCCAGAAAGGTACGACCCTCTAAGAAGGGCGATTTTGCCTTTAAAAATCCAACACTTGCTAATAAAATCTAATAATTAACATGAAGGGTCGCCCCTAGCAAGGAAACAGGTAGGAACAATACCCAGAATGATACTATTTTTATTTAGCAAGATATGAATAAAAACTACAATCAGCTGAACAACACCAGCAACTCTGTAAATCTGATAAAATGCAAATAACTCAAATACAACCTGCTCAAAACTCAACTCAAAGACCAAGGACAATCCTATCTTAACTAGTTGCTATCTTTCAAGCAAGAAGCTAAGCCAAGCTAGGGGGTATGCTTTCCCCGAAGCACTCAATCACCATTCCGGCAGTATAACTTTGCAGTAGACTCAAGATAAGATCATGAAGAGAAGTAACTCCCTTTTATAACCTGTGGAGAGCATCTCTAGAAGCCTCTAGAAGGTACGCCAAAACCAAGGAGTCAACACAATTCGAATTTCCAAGTTGGCGTCCCATTTCCTTTAATGAAATATTTCATTATTTTAAAATCACAATTACCTTCCTCAAGTTGGCGTCCCTTTTTTCCTTAGTTCACTTTATCATTTTGAAAATATTTCAATTAACCCCTAGATGAGGCGTCCACCCATGAAGACCACCTTTTTAAAACAACTTAAAAGTCATCAAGCTAGGCCAAGGGACATAATATTAAAATATAACATTATTTTAATTAAAATAACTTATCTCTCTTGGAAAAGCATCCCAAAGCCAAATCAAACACTGCCAACTGAACTGCTCGAAGAGGAAAGCCAAGAGTACCGAGGACAATAAGATCACTACCAGAAAAAGAATTTACTAAAAATAGTAAATTCAGGAAGTTGCCCAGAACAACATGCCAGCTATACCGTTGCGAAGCTCTCAGAAAACCCTCAGAAAAAACTAAACCACCTCCAGCAAAATAGGAAACCCTAATTTCCACTTCCGAGTAGCTTACGAGTCTCAGAAATAGGCTAACGGTCATCACCAAGATTACTGTTGAGACGGGGACATTAAAGTCCGCTCTTCCCAAAATTGCTTGTCCACAAGCAATTGCAAACCAAGATGCTACAAAATCTCCTCATTCTCCCAAGTTGCATCCTCTAAGGGCAAATTTTTCCATTTCACCAAGTATTCTTTGATTGTCCTTCTCCTCAAAGAACGCTCTCTGGAATTGATAATCTCTTCAAGAACTAGCACCAACTGCCCCTTCTCATCCAAAGGGGGTAAATTTGATGAAGCAACAACGTTGTGCCCCGACGCCTTCTTGAGGCGAGACACATGAAAGACATTGTGAACCTTGCTGCTAGCTGGTAATTCCAACTCATAGGCCACTGCTTTGATCCTTTTGATGATCCTGAATGGCCCATAGAAATGGGGTTTGAGCTTCTCAACCCCACTCTTTTTGAGAGTAGACTGCCTATAAGGCTGAAGACGAAGATAAACCATGTCCCCCACCTCAAAAGAGCACTCAACAGGCCGCTGATCAACGTACAACTTCTGTTGATTATGTGCTATCTGAATGTTGTTCTTCAAAGATTTCAAAATATCTTGACTTTGCTGCAACATATCTTTGGCCTGAGGTGCCTTACTATCCCCAAACACCAAATCTACAAAGCTAGTAGCCTCATAACCATAGAGGGCTTTAAACAGAGACATCCTAATAGACATGTGATAGGATGACTTATAACAGTATTCCCCCAAATGAAGCCATCTGACCCAAGCCTTCTACTGTTCTGAAACATAGTTCCTGAAATAACCTTCCAACCACTTGTTCACAATCTCTGTTTGCCCATCGGTTTGGGGGTGATTACTAGTGCTCGGTGTAAGCACTGTACCACTCATCCTGAAAACTTCTTGCCAAAAGGTGCTTAGGAACTTGTTGTCCCTATCACTTACAATGTTCTTTGGCAAGTCATGCAACCTAAACACCTCATGAAAAAACAACTCAGCAACTTGGGCTGTTGTAAATGAACTAGTGATGGCAAAGAACTGAGCAAATTTCGTTAATGTATCCACCACCACGTAGATACAATCTTTCCCTTGTGTTTTGGGCAACCCCGTGATGAAGTCCATTGGGATGCTTTCCCATTTTTGATTGGGAATGGGTAGGGGCTGCAGAAGTCCAATGGGATATGTGTGCTCATTCTTGTTCATCTGGCAAGTATGACATTTTTTGATGTAGCTCAAAACTTCATTCTTCAACCCCTTCCATGAAAACCTTTCAAGGATCTACTGGTAAGTTTTAAAGTACCCCTGGTGACCAACAAGTGGGATGTCATGGAAATAATGCAAAATTTTCTTCTTGAGCTTAGTATTAGCCACCAAGAAGATCCTCTCCTTGTAATGTATCAATCCATCAACCACCTTGTACCTTTCATCATGAAAAGTACCTGTTGTCAAACATATTGCACCCGTATGCATGAATAATTAAATTCTAGCAATCTGTTGACACATTGGAACTAATTCCAGGCTGTGGGTATCCTATGAAAAATTAGACCTCCAGATTCTAGGCTGGTTCCTATGGATTTTTCTGATTAATATTTTGGTAAAATGTTGGGAAAAAGGATAAAACGACTAAATCTAAAACCTAAGCTATAAAACTTAAATTGGTGATGCACCTAAAAATGATGATCTAGAAGGCAGACTGATCACAATTAACTCTCAAGGATTACTTCACACAACTCATTAATGACAATCTTATTGCAAAAGTGTTTCGAAAGAAGGTTGATTGATCTCTCCTGGTAGGAAACCATGTTTCACAACTTTGAATAGATGAATACAAGCACAACTTAAGACCTAAAACTTGATTGTATTTGAGAACTCATATCAGTGAAAGAGACAAAATTTAAAGGTTTTTGATTTATTAAAACACAATAAATTTCATCAAATCAATCATCAATGCAAAAAACCAGTAATGAGAAGGTAAAACTCGAATCCTTTAAGCAAAAAGGAACAACTCCATGTAACCTGTAAACCTGCTACTGCATTAACTTCAAAATAAATGTTGAGTTACAAATCCTTCACTTTGCAAAGTGCAAAGGAGAAAAATAAGAACTAATGAAAAACAGCTAAGTTTTTCAATATATACAGAAAGCCTTTACAAAAGGCATGGAAAAAGAACTGAAAGTCAAACTCCAAGAGAGGGTGATAACTCCAAGGCAAATTCCGAGTAGAAACAAATATCTCCAAAAAAGAGGCTCAAGTCCATGCGAAAATGAGTGCATGATGGTCCAAACTCACTGTCAAGTCATAACTGAAACATGTAAGACTCGAACTGAACTGCAAATCCCCAAAAGGTGGGCCCAAGCATGCGAAAATCGCCTTGTTTGTATAAATCCGCCCAGGTAAAAATAGAAACTCCACTTTGCCTAATATTCTATGCTTGCATTTGAGATAGTTAAATAAATTAAATGATTCATATTTTATCATTTAATTTATCAACTTTACAAAATGTAATGCAAGGCATGAATATTTTAATTTATATATTTACTTAATGTTTTATGCTTGCATTTAATAACTTAGTTAATTAAATGATTTATAATTTGTTATTAAATTAACTAGCCTACATTGTATAATGCAAACATTACATTATAGGTTAATGAAATAATAACCTTTAATAACCTCTCTAAAACCTAATACTCACCTTACATGTCCACGGCTTTGACATTGATCAATTAAAACCAAAGTATGAATTTAATCAAAGGTGAAAAGCCCATTTTCGGATTAGGGCAAGAGAGGTGAAATTAAAGTAAACCCTAAACATTTCACACTTTGACATTTGCTGGAGAAGTCTCTTGTTGCACCGCCATGAAGAATACTGGTTTTTCTATTTTGAAGCACAAAGTTCAACTATTTGCAGCTAGATTTCTCTTCTGTAAGCAATGGTAAGTTGATCTTCTTTAAGCCATTCATGGCCTCTCCTTACTACCTTGAGCAAGTTCTTGATCTTGAAGGTTGCGAGCCTTGCATTTCCTTAGTATTTATGTGTTTTTGCGCTTGTCTTTATCTCCCTTGGTCGCGAGCCTTATTGTAAATAGTTATTGAAGAATTGTTTTTTTCCAGACCATCAAAACTAGCCTGCAACTTGCAAATCTCGGCCTGTGAGTCACTTGGGCCGCCATAATTATGTGCTACTACAGCCACGAATGGTAAGTTCTCGTTCTCCATTGCTTTTTTCTATCATCTACATGGCTGTCACGGACTGGTGAAGTTTCCTTGAGAATTGTGAACTAGGTCCTCGTGAAATTTAGTGGGTTTCTTCATTTTACTATTTTCTAATTTCTGTCCAAAAATCACGAAAACCCACTTTGTAATTGTTTAGATATGAGTAAAACACGACTATGGCTGCTCTAAACCTTGCTGGTCTTTATGATTGCATTTTTCCATGCCTGTAGTTTCTATTCTTTTCATTCATGGTTAGCTGGAATGATGAGAATGAAAAATACGCACACCATATTGTATCTTATATTATCTCTTCGCGATCACTATCTTGATCTCATAATGGTAACTTAATGTGAACTTGAAAATCAAGATATGATTACTGCTCTCAGGCTTGTACTGATTTTTTATTTGCAATCTTCTTTGTCTGCTACTCTCCTTGTCATGATTTATTTTGGTTCATTTAAGCATGTATGACTATTGCCAAGGCCACTGTTCTTTAATCCTCAAACTCATCATGGATAAACAGTGATGACTATCTTTCTTTTCCTTATATAACTGTTTGTCAAGGCTGCTTATTGTAATATTGTGGCTCAAAATGGTGATGCTATTGCAAATGAAAACGCTGTTCTCTTATCACTGACCTTCTAAAAGTTTAGTAGCTTGCTCCATGAAAATCATATGCTGATTTTTTGTTTGCTATCACTAAATGCTGTTCAAATTTTGGAATCTTTTTGCTGTTGACAGTTCATCAAGATTTGCTTCCTCCCTTTAATGATCATGCTCAGCCTTACATTAGTTTGTACTTTCAAAGGCATTGATATCATGAATGGAGGTCTGTTATTTGAATGTTCCGTTTTTTGTATTTTGAACTGCCCTTCTTGATATACTCATTGATCTCATTCATGGTATGACTGTCCTGTTGAAAATATTGCCTTGTGTATGGCTTTGATGACTAGAGGATTGTTGATCCTCTTATCATAGTAACTATCCAATGTATGTCAGAGTCCAATTCTCACTTCCTGTAAGTGCCTTCTGATTGATATCCATATTTTCTAGGATCTCTTCTTAAGTCAATTCCAAAACTCCATGAAAAAGCCTGGTGCTTGATGCTTTGTTTCCTTTCTCTTAAGTGTAAAGAGGCTTTATACTTCATTTAAATGTAATGTAAAAAAAATAAAAATAAAGTAGAACTTGAAACAAAATATCAAAGAAATTATGAGTTCTTTACTTGTTTTTGTTAAACTCTTTGAAATAAGGTTGCTTGTTTGATTGTTCTCTTAGTTCCAACAGCTATCTTTTGATTGTTTTGACAATATTAATGAACTCTTGTAACTTGAGAGAGTCTTCCTTGATATGCCGAGCTCAACCCTTGTGGGAGCCTGTTTTACTCCACATATCCAATAAAATGATTACGAATGTAATGAACCTGTTCCTACATAGTGAACAAACATGTTAGCAAAACAAAAGAAGCTGAAAGTCTTCTCTTTTCTCCTTATGCTCTTTGAATTTTTGTAATCATCTGATGGATGCCTGAATAGATGTAAATTATATTTCTGTTGGCAATGTAAGCATAGGACTGATTTTGATTCATCGTTGCATAGAGTTTATCTCAACATCGTTTCTTTTCATGCTGCAGGGCAACTCAAAGAGAGCGAAGTCGCGGAACTTGGAAAGCTTCAATAACACCAATAAAAGACATCAAGCATCACGGGTTCCATCATTACAGGCAATGATGAACCACTCTCCCTTCTATGTTTATTTTGTCAACAATTGTATAACATACAAAGTGTTTTTGTACCTATCGTTTGATTATGTTAATCAAATTCTGCTACTCCCACGGCTTGTGTGGGACTTGGTTTGCACATTATGAATAAAGCAGCAAAAATTATGCAATCTTGTGATATCATTTTTGAAGTGTTTTTGCATAATATCATTGAAATATACATTGTAATAAATCAATGCACGATATGAGTACTTTAGCAGAATCTTTTTAGCAACTTGTGTACCTTTTAGCTTGAATTTACAATTCAGCTCTACTTGTTTGAGCTGGTAGTGAAAAATAGGTAACAATGCCTTCAACAATGCTGGTTGCAAACTGATTTTTGGCATAATCAACCAACAACTCCTCCCTCCAATCAGCAGTAAGCTCACACAATGAGTTCAAATGAGGCCTCTGAGATAAGGCATCAGCCACAATGTTATTCTTCCCTTTGACATACTCAATGTCAAAATCGTAAGCCTAAAGCTTACTTACCCACTTTTGTTGTCTTTCGTTCAAGTCCTTCTGATGCATGAAGTGTTTGAGACTATTGTGATCGGTCTTGACAACAAACTTGTTTCCCACCAAGTACTGTCTGAACTTGGCTAATGCATGCATGATTGCAAGCATTTCCTTGTCATAGATGGAATATGTCCTTTCAATACCTCTTAATTTTCTGCTCTCAAACACAATGGGGTGCTTTTCTTGCATCAAAACAACACCAACCCCTTCTCCTGAAGCATCGCATTGTAGCTTGAATGGCTTGGAGAAATCCGGTATGGCCAAAACCGGACAAGAACTCATGATCTTTTTGAACTTATCAAAGACAACTTGTGCCTTTTCTGACCACAAGAACGCTCCCTTTTTGGTTAGGTCAGTAAGAGGAGCAACACTCTAAGAGTAGCCCTTCACAAACCTTCTGTAAAAACCACATAGACCCAAGAAGCCTCTCAAATGAGTCAAATTTTCGGGAGTTGGCCAATCCACGATTGCCTTGATCTTTTCCGAATCAACTCTCACTCCTTCTGCACTCATGATGTGGCCAAGGTAGAGCAACTCTCCCATACCAAATTCACACTTAGACTCCTTAGCGAAGAAGCTTTCTGTCTCAAGGATACTAAGCACTTCCTCCAAGTGCTTGAGGTGTTCTTCCCAAGTCTTGTTGTAAATGAGAATATCATCAAAAAATATCAACACAAACTTTTTCAATTGTTTCTAGAAAGTTCTATTCATACAAGACTAGAAGGTGGCCGGAGCATTAGTCAACCCAAATGGCATGACTAAGAACTCAAAGTGACCATAGTGGCATCGGAATGCCGTCTTCTCAACATCTGACCCCCTCATTCGAATCTGATAGTACCTTGACCTCAAGTCAATTTTTGAGAAAAAATTGGCACCATGTAGCTCATCGATGAGCTCATCTATTCTGGGAATGGGGTACCGATTCTTGATGGTGCTTTGGTTCAAGGCACGATAATCCACACACATGCGGATGGTGCCATCCTTCTTCACAAGGCCAACTGCTGAAGCGAAGGGACTTTTACTTGGGCAAATGAAACCCATCTCCAAAAGTTCTCTTATGTTCTTCTCAATTTCATCTTTTTGTTTCTTAGGATATCCGTATGGTGTTGTGATTACTAGTTTAGCCCCTTTTTTCTGCTCAATGATATGCTCAAACCCCCTATTTGGAGGTGGTTCGGGGGGTAGATCAGCAAACACCTTAGTTCTTTTTATGAGCAAGGATTGAATATCTGGTGGGCAATCCCTCTTTGTTTCAACTGGACTAGCTAGAAGAACCATACACTCCGCAGCCCACTCAACTGCATCATGCCGTATCAACCTTTCCATTCTCTTAAGGGAGACAATCTGAGGACCCCTGTTCGACATTCCTCTTAGCACTACCTTCTTCCCATCAGATTGAAATTTGAGCTCCATGGTTTGTAGGTTTAGAGAAATCTCTCTAAGAGATCGCAGCCATTGGATGCCAAGAACGACATCCATGTCTCCAATGCTAACAACATAGAAGTCGTCTTTGACTTCATGGTTACCCAACTGCAAGGACATGTTGCCCCATAGCTTTGAAAGTTGCCCCAGTGTCAATCAAGGCAACTACATGATGCTTTCCAATTAAGCCACGAACTTTGAAAGACTCGTTCTTTTGGAAACTTGAGAGTTGGGCAAAGGTGCTCTCACCCCCTTGCTCTTCTTCCACCTCTTCTGGCTCTCGTTCTTCTTCACTTTCAGCAAATTCTGAGTGCTGTTCTAAGTGATCAGATTTTGATCCATAATCAGAATAGGCCTCCATATTTGTAGTACGGCCTCTTCCATAGCATCTGTGTCCCTTTGACCAAGGTTCCTTGCATGTATAATATTTTCCTTCCTTCCTAAGCTTCTCCCGAGCATCATCATCCAATCTAGGGGGAAACTTTTTCTGCTGATTTGAAGAATGCTTTTTGGCCTATCTATGAGGAAAAGGCTTGGATTGAAACTTCGGCCTAGGTGCGGACAACTCCATGTTTCTAGCTTTCTTGATGGATTCCTCAAGGCTTGGTGGGTCAAAAGCCTTTACCCATCCCTTCAATGGCTCCATTAGTCCTTAAGAAAAAAACACTACTAACCTTCTTTCAGTGATGTTGGGTACCATCACAAAAAACCTTTGGAAGTCTCCAATGTATGGTTCCAATGAACCATGTTGTTTCAACTAAGCAAGCTCCCTGAATTTCACCTTGGGGTCCTTAGTATCACACCTTTCGATTAGCTTGTTGGTGAATTCCTCATATGTTCTAATTAGGTTGTGGCCAAGGGTGACCAAACCATGGTACCACCACTCATGGGCAGCTCCTTCCAAGTGTAGGGTGGCGAATTTAATTGCATCCTCTTCCGGCATAGGCCTCAAGGAGAGGTAGTTATCCAGCTTCTATACCCACGCCCTGGCTGTGCATGCATCACTTCCATCGAAGTGATGCCAAAGACACCTTCCCGAGAGCTTGTTGGTAATCCGTTCTAGGATCCATAGGAGCTCGGTATTCAGTTCTTCCACCATTTCTCCGGTTCCTTTGATTTATAAACTGATCAAAGAACCACTGTTCCCTAAGATCAAGATGAAAGGAGGCATACTCCAAGTAAGCCTGTCTGGCATCATCTGCAAAATGTGTTGTAGGTTCAATTTGCGGTTCTTCTCTTTGTGTGAATGTAGAGGCTGATCCTCTAGAAGTGGCCTCATGTTGGCCCATAGTTCACTCTCTCCCACTGCCATTGTTTCCATTAACTCCACTATTTTCTCCATTAGTGTTGTTTGGGTTATGGAGCTGATTATTTGCAGCTTGTTGATCCATTCTTGCAAGTAAACGAGACATCAAGTCAATCATCCCGTCAAACTTTTTCTCCATTCTATCATCTCTCTCCTCCATGGCCTGCTTAAGGCTGTCTATCATCCTTTCAACTGCTTTACCATTGTCAACTGCTTTCCCTGTTTCTCTAAGTGTTTTTGAGAAAGTATCTGCCTCAGGTGTAGACAAAAAGTGAAACTGCGGATTTCCTGCCTGACTTCTAGTGTAGTATTTGTGGGCTTTGTCACTCATCTGTAACTGAACTCAGTTGAACACAGGTTGGCAGAATCATGGCTCTGATACTACTGAAATGTGCTAGCCAATTTTTTCACTTTTTGACACAATGATTTCACCCATTAACGTTAGTGAAAATAACAATCCAACTGAAGGGAACCCTTTCCTCTGATCAACCCAGACCCCAATGCGGGCAAGGTGAGCGCATACTTGAAAGGGGATCGTTAGCACAACTGGAAATTGATGAAAGAGTAGAGAAGGAAGATAACAATCACTCTACCACTTATTCAGCGTGTTGCGTGAAAATAATGTAATCAACTTTTCAGTAGATTACGCTACCTAGATTTCAGTCACAACTATGTGAGATATAATCTCTCCTTTCAGAAAGAGGAGGCGCCCTTCTTACCGCTAATAGAAGCTATAGTAAAACTAACGAAATACTTACAAAATGTACACTACACTTATGAAATGGGGGGGGGGGTGTGTTACATTCATACTTCTCTCTTTTTTCAGAGAAGATGTTTACAATGCTTCACGATTTAGAAAGTCCTAGATCTGATAAATGAAACTTAACAAACAACAGTAATGCCAATATCTCTATCTTGTCAAAGCAAAAGCGTAGAGATACCAGATATAATTTATAATAATAACAAAAGAAAAAGGAAAAGGGAAAGCTCACGAAGGCACAAAGTCGTTCCGTAGCTTTTTCGATGTTGAATCTATAGAAGTATCCTTTGTCGTATTACAAGCACAAAGTCTTCTTAGATACAACAATTCTCCGAACCGAATGAACGATTACAAGCACAAAGTCTTGTAGATCTTTCAACCAAAACATTCACACATAAACAAATCCAAATAATAGATGTAACACAAAGTTTACATAAACTACATGAAGCCCTTTAGATCTCATACACTAATCACCACCGATATAATCAAATCATAAGATAATCGATCCCAACACAAAGTCTGGTATGCAATCCTCTTCTTTATTGATTAGATCTAGATTCGCAAAATTGAATACAAAGCTTCAATGTTTGTTTCAAAGGAGCAACACTTCGTTGCAAAATATCAATAGGTAACCATTACAATAGAAATCCCTCTTATTTATAGAAAAGAGGGAAGAGCTAATTTAGGGAATCAGTTGAGTAAAAATAGGAAACCCTAAAGGTGACTAAGTCAAAGTGTAAATTATTTTCGTGGAATTACATCTCATATTATTGGTGTAATTACACTTTACAAAAAGAAGTTTAAGATGTCAAAAACTATTTACAAGATGCATAAAGGGAAGCATCAAGATGTTCAACACTGGGAGATCAGGAATTTTCATGGTTCCTTGCTTGGGCGCAGAGTCTTCATATTTCTTCTTGGTCTCCTGCATGAACTTTTCATCCGGACTGTTGTGACCTTTTCACACATCGCCCCATCCAAATGGGGACCCCCAATTTTTGCTCCATTTTGGTCTTTTGGCTTTTGGTTTTTGGGTTGTTTTCTCTCTCTCTCTCTCTCTCTCCGATCTTTTTGTTCTTTCGGGGATGTCCTATCGTTTGACCTAATTTGGAATTTTGGTTGTCTGTGAAATTAGGGTTTTCATTCTTTAGGCCAGTTTGAAGTTGCATTGAGTCTGTAAGTTGACAGCTGAGCTCAACATTGCTGTCAGAAGGCTTCCAACAAGCTCCCACTGAATTTTCATCATGTTCTGACAACTTACTATTTTTAGTAAGTGTTCAATCTGGGGGATTCTCTTCGGGATTTCGGGATTTTGACTACTTCAACACATTCAGGCAGCTTCCAAGTGCCTACACATGAAATTTGAGTAGATTCAAACAACTGGCTATTTTTAGCAGTTCAACCTTCAGAGGCTATTTTCAGGGTTTAAACGAACAATTCTCCAATGCATGACTGGAGAATGGATCTGGGTTTTCCAAGACCTTCGCGATGGTGTAACATGCAAATCAAGATGGCGACTTTCAACAGTACAACCTTCTAAGGCTATTTTTAGGGTTTGCATGCAGTAATTTTTAATGCATGTCCGGATATTCCATGTGGGTTTTTCGAGAGCTTCGCAACAGTGTGACATGCAAGTAGAAGGGATCAAGTTTCAAGGATTTACTATTTTTAGCCACTGCCTGCATGTAGACCAATTTTTTGGGTTTTTTTGGGTTTTTTGAGATCCAACGAGCAATGTGACATGCAAATTCATCTGGC
The DNA here is from genome assembly GCA_007115665.2 of Sequoiadendron giganteum. Lineage (NCBI taxonomy): Eukaryota > Viridiplantae > Streptophyta > Pinopsida > Cupressales > Cupressaceae > Sequoiadendron > Sequoiadendron giganteum. The sequence goes on along the minus strand of CM021100.1, from coordinate 978,482,484 downwards.
AGTCGGTTGATCACTTTTGAGACACTTACTATAAATAGCAGGTTCACTTCGGCAGCCACTCGACACTTCAATTCAGCGAACAGAACGACATGCAACATAAATCAAGTCAAACGGAGGCCGTTTGAGGCACATGCAAGTCAAATTAGGGTTTACTGCTTCAATGCCTAAAAATAGGGGTAAAAAGCCAGAATCTTCGAAAACGAAGGTATCCCATTGCGATTAGCATCCTTCGAGCAGTCTACTGGTGAAATTTGGGTGCAATCCGGGCACTTACTATTTATAGTAAGTCACCTCCAGAACAGGGCTATAAATAGCAGGTCAGCACAAGAGGCGGGTGTGAATGGGTCAAGTAGGCGATGAGGATCACGCCTAGCAAATTTCAAGTCAAACGGAGCTGCAGAAGTCAAGCAATTTTAGGGTTTGCTAAAAATAGCAAGCGGGCTAAAAATAGAGAATGAGCTTGGGCAACAGGTATAAACATGGTAGCGAGGTCACGAGAAACATATCACGCCAGCTCCAGAGTCAGAAGATAAAAGGCCACAAAAGTCTTAGTTCTCCAGAAAATTACTAAAAATAGATGGCAAAGGTAGCTGAGGCGTTGAAGAAATTTCCAAGTCTACAAATGGAAACTGGAGGGAGGAAGTATGAAATGTGCCCAGCTGGCAGGAATGAAGGCTAGCATCAAGAATGTCTAAGTATCAAGAATTCCTCCTCATACCCTCAAATGCGCCCAAGGCTGAAATGGTGGCATGAGAAGTTCTCAAGGCATGAAAAATTGAAGCTCCCACATGAAAATGCGCCCAAGTCAAGTTAAAAGGGGCATGAAAATATGCTAAGGCACAAGTGAAAGCTCATGGGTTAAAATGCGCCCAAAGGCAATGAGCAAGCATGAATAAAATTTCTAAGTGGTGAAAATAAAAGAACACCCTTCAAAATGCGCCTAAGGCAAGCAAGTGATTTGGAGAACTTTCAAAATGGAAGCATCACCTTCAAAATGCGCCCTTGAGAAGAGGAGAAGTTAAAAAACTTTCTAGGTATGTAAACTTGAAGGCACACCCTCCATATGCGCCCAAGCAAGGAGTGGGGTGAGAAATAATTCTAAGTAATGAAAATGAAAGTGCTACCTTCAAAATGCGCCCAAGAGGGAGAAAGACTTGAGGAAAAGGTTCAAAGCAAGCTAAAATGAGAGTTGACCCCTCTAAATGTGCCCTAGGCAAGTGGTTGAGGTAGCAAGGCATTGAAATTTTCTAAGTCATTAGAGATGAAAGTACAAGGGGTCATATGCGCCCAAGGAAGAGGGTGGCATCAAGAAATATGTTTGAGTGTTGAAAATAAAAGCAGCAAGGGTAAAATGCGCCCAAGGTTGAGAGGGTGAATAAAATTTTTTAAGGCAAAGATAGAAGCTACACACTCAAAACACGCCCACCTTGTGATAAAAGCTTGAATATTCTCTAAGGCATGTGAAACATGAACCTCAAAGAGCCTAAATACGCCCAGCAAGGAAAGAAATGTCGGAGAAATATTCAAGTGTTTGAAATATCCTTCTCACTAGCTGAAGCGCGCCCTTGAGGTGAGGGTGTTGGCAGAAGTTTTCTAAGTGGTAAAAATAAAAAATAAATGAAAGTATGCACCCTCAAATGCACCCCAGCAATCAAGTGGGAGTACAATATTTTTTCCAAGTGTTAAAATGGAAGTAACACATGGCAAAATGCGCCTAAGGTTGAAAGAGGGCAAGACTTGAAAAGTTCCTAAGTCTGTGAAAGTGAAAGCTTGGCCTAGCAAATGCGCCCATGATGAAGAAGGGTTGAAGATTATTTTTCTAAGGCGTGGGAAATTTCCAAAGCAAGGTAAAATAGGATAAGGCCTTCCTAAGTGCGCCCAAGGTAAATCAAGAAATAAAATGTTCTAAGAGATTTTCTAAGGTAAAATGAGAAATATGCCTAGGGGGTGTTACTAAAATTTCCAGAGGCGAGATGAAATATGCCCATGAACAGGAGAGGAAATTCTTCAAGGAATTAGAGAGAAATGCCAAGACAGGAAATTGAAGACTGCAGGTATGAAGTGCGCCCAAGATTGAAAATGGATAAACCTTAGCAATTTTTTATTATTTTTTCAAAAATAATAAAAATTAAACTTACCCCTTCGTCTGGATACACATGGAAATTATGATTTCTGAGGGGAAGTTTCTTCTGGGTATTGAACATTTCCCAGTGGGAGATGATTTAAAGTTCTCCCACGTCTTGCTCGTGCTGTTTCGACAGAGATTTCGGCTTGGCACCCGTTTAACAAATTTCCTAAGGCTCCAAGGGATAAATTTTCTAAGGCATGATAAAATAAAGCTCAAGAGGTCAAATACACTCACAGGGTAGAGATGAAATTTGTCCAAGGCATAGGGGAATTTGAAAATGAAATGAAGCTAGAACATCAAGCATTCAGACGTTGAAAAGTTATAAGTTTGCTGGAAATAATGAACTCTATCAAGATCCGGAGACCAAGCGGTCAGAACATGGAAATTTGGTAAGTAAAGTGAATTTATATTATAAGCGTTCTGATGCTTTTCTTTCTGTTTTGTAGGATGAACGCTGGAGCCTGAGCGTAAGGACTTGAGGTGATGAAGCTGGACAATGTTACAACTTTGGAAAGAGAAACGAAAGTGAAGATTTGTCTAAGGCACTAAGAACGTGATGCAAAAGAGGCAAATGCGCCCAAGCCAGTGGGCTAGAGAAATGTGAAAGTCACAAGAAAGATATGCATCCAGGAATGAAAGCAACATGAGGACTTAACGAAGAAGAACTTTTTGCAAGGAGGGTTTGAACCAAGTGTTGTTGTGTGCTTGCCTCCTCCTACCGCAACATAATTGGCAAAGCAGAACAGTGGGAACACGTTTCTGGACGAGAATCTTCTAGAAGAAGATAGTGGGCATTAATTACAGATAATGGTTCCTGCAGAGCAGTGGAGAATATTCTGTTCATTTATTACCCACTCCTCTCTGTGGCAGTTTTTAGGGCTAAAACCCCAATTAAGGAATATGTGGCTCAATCTAAGCCCTTTATTGTAATTCAATCTGAACCGTCCGTTGGACTGGGCCAACTATAAAAGGGGCATCCCCCCTCATTTGTAATCTATGTTAGATTAGATCAAGAAATCAGAGAGTAGAGAAAATAGAAGTTAGAATAGTTAGCTTAGAAGATAGCTTAGTTTGAAAAGGAAGGAAAACTTTCCCTTTGAAAGTTTTGTAAATGGTTGTTGTGAACACTTTTCATAATACAAAGGTTTATCATTGCATGGTGGTTCTATCTTTTATTGTGAATAGCTAGCAAGGCCTTTTCGTCTTTCCAATTCAGATTGATAGAATAGAGTAGACTCTATTTTATGCAAGTAGTTGTTAATTGTGGAGTGTGGCGTTTTGGTTTGAGCATATCTTCTTTCATCCATACCACTAGCGGGCTTGCTGATGGTAAGCTCGCCTTGCGTGGTCAACTGGAGTATTGGCACTTAACTTCGATTGTGGCTCATATGTCCATATGCATCGTTGTGATGGTATGTACATGTTGTGTCATAATTTGAACACTTTTCTCATCCTTTGAAGATTGCACCAACTTTGTCAGAGTTGTCCGAAGGGAGACGAAGCGAAGTCTGGTTTGAAGATTGTTTAAGTCAATCCTCATCCTCCACCCTTTAGGAGTAGATGATAGCATCTCTTATCCCTATATCCTTTTACATTCAGTATTATCCGATTAGTTTAAGAACTCGAGCTTCATTGGCAAATCTCCCGAAATTTGAGAATCCTTTCTTCTGAATGAGCAACTCACGTAAGTCCCCTTGGAATAACCAGCATATTCACATCAACCAACTAAGTCTATTCGCACTAAAAGGAACCTTGGAGTTGAACGCATGAACTTTCACGCAATCTTAGCATGCGGAATACTTTGATCAAGAGGGAATAGAGTGACCGTTGGACATTTTATTCTGTGTTGGTGTTGTCCTAAAAAACACGTCAACACGGACCAACGGTGTAATCCACAATGGTGTGAATTCTTGTGATCGGCCTTTTGGCGGATGAATGGATTTTCCTGCCCCTATTGCATGATGGCTTCCTTGTAGATCTGGGATAGTTCACTGGATTGGAAAATGTCACCTTTAGGATAACTTGATTAAATTTGGAGAGAAACTGCAAGGATGCCGAATCAACAGACGCTAGCAAAAAAAGTAGCATTAGAAAGCGTGAAGCGAGAAGCGAGAAAACAATGTAGAGAAAGCGTGATACGAGTGATGAGGCACGAAAAACGATGCGAGAAATACGAGGTGGAAGCGAAAATGAAAAAATCATGTAGTGTTAGGAAAAAATGCAGATTTTGGTGCTCGGGCGGTGAAAATCACTGCTTGGGCACCAGAGAGTGAAGTCCATTTGGTGTTCGGGCGGTGCGGTGAAAATCACCGCTCGAGCACCAGTGAGAAATGCCAAACGACTAAGTGTTTGGGCGGTGAAAATCACCGCTTGGGCACTTGGGTGATTTAAACAGTTTTGTGTCGTGGTGGTGATTTTCACCGCCAAGACACTTGGGTATTTTATTGGTGATTAGTGTGATGTCGACGAATTGCTTTGCCAGAGCACCGAGAGTTGGAAAGATAAAAAACATCAGGGTTTCGAAACGAGTTCATTTGGTGTTTGAGACTGGCGACGTCAATAATGTCAAGAGCGAAAAACATCAAATTGGAGGCAAACAAGATTTGATCTGGAGGAAAGGCGACCTGTGTGGAGATGGAGCGACGAGAGGAAGCGAAAACATAAAACAAAATGGTGAAAATGAGTTAAAAACGCTCAAGATAACTGACAATTAGGTGCTTGAGCGGTGAAAATCACCGCTTGAGCACGAAGGTTAAACAATGTCTAGGTGCAACGGCGGTGAAAATCACCGCCCGAGTACCAAAAACAGTTAAACTTGGACAAGGTGCAACGGCGGTGAAAATCACCGCTCGAGCACCAAAAATAGTTAGAAAATAAACAAAGGTGTAATAGCGGTGAAAATCACCACACGAGCACCCATAAAAGAAAATGACTAACTCCTGGTTTGAAAGGAGCCATAAACTTTACACTCGAAAGTCGAGCCTATCGTCACCTACCTGGACTAGGCAAGATCAGAGACCACATGTTAAGGACAACTTCAAGATTGTCTCATTTTACGTGCTTGAAACACACGGGGCTAGGAAACAGACTGGTTTCGTAGGGGGGTTATCCGTGGAATCAGCGCTGCTAATTTCCATGATAACACAACAGGAGTATGTTGATGTTTCAGCCGATCAGCAATCTTGTCATGACCCCTAGGGGAAACTTTACAATTTTTATCAATATAGACATATTTCTTATATATAAAAATAAGCCTTAAAATTATACTAAACAGCAAATAAAGATATATTATAATTAAATAAATAAAATGATAATTAAAATGATAAATGGTATAATAAAGTATTAATAATTTTGCACCCCTTTACATCAAATTAAATAACATAATGCAAATCCTATACAATTGCCATCGAACGCATAACACAAACAGTCGCACCTGCCTAGAAGACAAACGACGCATCTCCTCATAGGGACGCCAAGGCGTATAAAAGAATCGATGGAGAGAGGAGGGGATAACAGGAGAAGAATCACGACATCTGGAGAATCGCGGCATCAGAAACACTATGAGTTTTATCACTTAGTATTTGATATTCGATTTATTTTTTATTCAATATAATGATGTCTATGGAACCCGCGATCTATTGTCTAATGCGCTGAATGAGATTTCCTTGTTAACACCTAGACGTCTCCTATAGACAAGAAAACTGGTCTTTTCGGATTGTCTCCTGCCGTAAATTAATCTCTCAGTCAATTCGCTAAAATGCATCAATACTGGGACGGGATTGCCATACCTGAATAAATCTGTTTCATATTGCAAGAGCATCCCTTAACCGGCCTGCACATAATAAACATACTTTTAGTCCAATGCCAAAATATATCACAAAAGACTGATTCGGCAATCATCCCAGGAAGAACCACATAGTCTAGATATTACCTGACTAGAATCACTGATTGCGTATAAACCTGTTAGGCAGAATAGAGAGTTTGTCTGCAAGTAAATTCGTTTGATATTATTACTCAAACCTGACAATGTTATTCGATCATTTAATATTGATCATGGATAAAAAGAATATGAAAGTGGCATATATGCATACATCCTATCACATTTACTCCTGCACTCTATTATATTATCATAATAAGATTCGTTGGATTACATAGTTAATAGTTGCATATCACAATAGATATAAATCTGAATGAACCACTGTTGACTGTATGCATACTGTATTGATTTGTGTGATTCCTATCAGGAGTAGAGAGCCATGCTTAAGACGGTTCGTCTAAAAACCTCGCTCAGGTTCCGCCCCACAGGCCCAGGTAGGGGTTGGACAGTCTGCCCCACAAGCCCTAACAAGGGTTGGGCACTCTGCTCCCCCCCATGCCTATTGCACGGGTTGGGTCATGGAGGAGTGAGGGTCCCAGGCTTCCTGCCCCACAGGCCCGAGACATGGGTTGGGCAATGGAGGATGGTAGACCCCAGGCCCCTTAAAGATGCCTCTCTTCTGATGGAATAAATGTCTTTATATTTTCTTTCCCTTCTAGCTGAACTCTACAGATATTATTATATTGAATGCTTTGATATTGAATATTAGATGCTAATATATATATATCTATGAATCTGAATGTACTAATGCAGATTATCATTCCCTTGCAAAGCCTCCGGGAGTGTAAAGGAACCACAACACGCTCATCTCCTATAACCAGGGATCAATCAGGAAAAAGGAACATTACAGTGGTATCAAAGCATCCTTCCTGCCATCCTGTGGGAAATCATGAAAACCTACCACCGAAGAGGCTCTAGGAACGATAACCTTGGAAATGACCTCATAGCTGACCCACTTAGAGATGAACTCAGAACCTTCATGGAGAATAGTGATAAGAAAAGCCAAGCCTTACTAGAACAAAATCAAAAATCTAGTCAAGCATTACTTCAAGTTCTCCAAAACCTTAGCAACAATCATACAAACGAGGCAAACTCTAACCATTCTGAGAACAATCATACTACACCTTCTCGAGGCACAAGTTCCAGACCCACCCGACCCCATTTTTTACCTAATAAAGAACCCAGAAAAGGAAACAATGATAATAGCACCCATATAGAAAGTGTTGATGAGATCTTAGCAACCTATCATAGGTTGGAACCAGAACTAAAGGAGCTCATGTCATTTAAAGACTACTGTGAGGCCAAACAAAGAAACACACATAGGAAGGAGAGAGATGACTCAACAGATGGGGAGCTCAAGAATAGGATCAGCAAATTGACCCTTCCCAACTTTGATGGAGAAGGCAAAACCACTGCCCAATCATGGTTTCAAAAATTAGATACCTACCTATCCTTAAGCCCTATGACTGAAACAAATGCCATCAAGTTTGTTGTGCTACACCTAGCCGGTATGGCCCATGATTGGTGGCATCACGGAGTCATAACTCAGGGCCATCAACAAGTTACCACCTATGATGACTTTACCCAAAGGTTGATAGAGAGGTTTGATCAAAGGCACCCAGAATGGTACTTAAGGGAACTCACACGGTTAAAACAACAAGGCACTATAGAGGAATACGCCACCGAGTTTCAAAGGTTAGTAGTCATGGTTCCCGAAATTTTCCAAGAAAGACTTACCTATTTGTTCATAGAAGGAATAAGGGGTTCAGTCAGAAACATGGTGGGTGCATTAGAACCCAAATGTTTGGACAAAGCTATCCAAAAGGCCATGAAATATGAAGAGAATTGGCCAAAAAGACAGGCCCAAGAAATTCAACTCATCCTCCAAACCTCCCCATAAAGAAGAGAAAGAGAAAAGGTGGGAAATAACTAGAACATGTCAGTGGTGCAAAGAAAAAAAGGGCAAAGATCATATGTGTAGAAGAATGGAAGAGCTGAAAAGGAAGGGACTGTGTTTTAAATGTCAACAATCATGGGGGCTAGACCTTAGATGTACTAGCAAAGCGCACCAACTCGAGGAATACCCAAACAAGAAAGCTAGAATTGAAAATGAGAGTCAAGCCATCTTAGCTACCATCTCCCAAGCATCTAAGCATAGCCCTTTCCGCATCAAAAGTGCACTCCTAGGACAAAGAGTTATCACCTTGCTAGACAGTGGGGCCCTCTCATAACTTCATTGACCAAAGAATAGTAAAAGAAAAGAAGCTAAGAACCCAAAAATTTGAAGGTTTTGAAGCAGCAACAACCACCGGTGCTAGGGTGCAATGTACTACCCTTGTACCCCAATTAAACGTCCTTCTAGGAGATCACCTCATCACCGAAGATTTCTATGTACTACCCTAGTACCCCAATTAAACCTATTTGCTAGATCTAAGCTTTGAACCCTTGTTTGCAACTATGTCAAATGACCTCCAATTCAAATGAAACAAAAGTAAATCTTGACTTCCTCAAGCCTCTTGAACGTATTGGAATAGTAAAAAATGCTGCCAGTTATTATGACAGAATCTAGCAGCGCTCCATTCACGGATAACCCTCCTACGAAACTAGTCCATTTCCTAGGACCGTGTGTTTCAAGCATGCAAAACGAGGCACAAAATCATTTTATGAACTCCCTAAACCTACCTAGTCCGGGTAGGCGACGATAGGCTCAAGTTTGAGCTTAAAAGTATGACTCCTTTTCTTGCTAGGAGTTAGTTTATTTTTTCCAATTTTTAGTGTTCGAGTGGTGTTTTTCACCGTCGTTGGACCATTTCCATCAAACTGTTTTTGGTGCAAAGGTGGTGAAAATCACCGCCATTGCACCTAATTCCGTTTTCCAACTTTTGGTGCTCGGGCGGTGATTTTCACGGCGGTTGCACCAAAAGGTTCTTTTTTTTTAGTTGGTGCTCGAGCGGTGATTTTCACCGCCTGAGCACCTATTTCTGTGTTGAGTGTTGAGTTAAGTTATCTCGCCGCATTCAATGCGTGCGACGTCAGTTCATGTCTACGTTTTTAAATATCTTTTGAAGCCCGAGTTATCTATTTTCTTGTTCCTATCGTCTATCATCCCCTCACTTTGCGCACTCCCGAGCTATTCCAAGTCGCTTTCTTGAGGTCATTCTCCAGCGCACAGTTTGTGTCTCCATCTTCACTACGACTGTTACACGTATGTGCGCATCTTGTTTTTTGTTTCATTTCTTTGTTTGCTTTGTTTAGGTTTCGAATACTTTCGATTTTCTGTTTGTCTGTGGCGTTCGTCCCTTGTTGTTCATGTCGCCTTGCTATCGTTCCTCCCTCCGAGTCACCTTACTGTCATTCCTTCACAAATCTTACTTGGCAATTGTCATGGCGAACCTTCCTTTCTCCAAACATGTACATCCCTCTCGTTTTGCCTTAGTCATTGTGGTTGAGATTTCCAATGCCGTCGCCCAAGTCGTCGAGCAGATCGGTGTCTGGGCGGTGTTTTTCACCGCAACGACACCGATAGACAAATCAACCCCAAGTGTCGGGGCGGTGTTTTTCACCGCCACGACACAGAACTGCCTTGCAACTTTGGTGCTCGAGCGGTGAAAAACACTGCCCCGACACCAACATCAAACAAACCTCTGAAATTTCCAAGTATCAAACTCGGTGCTCGAGCGGTGTTTTTCACCGCCTCGACACCAAAATGAAATCACTTCGGTGCTCGAGCGGTGATTTTTACCGCCCGAGCACCAAAAACTGCATTTTTTTCCTAACAGTTAAAATAGTGCTTCTTCTTCATTTTCGCCCCCGTGCTCATTTCCACTCGTTTTCCGTGCCATTCGGCCAAAACATAGTAACTCCATATCGCCTTGATCATCTCACGCTTTCCCATGTGACATTTTTTTTGACAATCATTGCATCCGCCATTCTTGCAGTTTGTTCTAAATTTCCATTAAGGATCTTCAGAAATAAGAATTACATTGGTCTCTGCTCTCCTAAATGTCAGCTGAAACGTCATCGTCGTCTCCTAAAGATAAGGAGAAGATGAAGTATAAGTACCAAGGCGTTTTCCCTCCAACCGTGGTGTTGTCCAAGGTAGATGAAATCAAAGACACTGAGATCGGCCATCAAGATCTGGCTGAGTTCGTGAAGAGGATTCAGCAAAGACCGTCGGACGAGAATTTGAAAGCCATTGTACAGAGCAATCTTCATATGGTTTCAACTTTTCCAACTTCAGCCCATCACACAGAGTTTGTACTGCAGGTAGCTGCACACTACATTGAAGAGGATAGAGCGGAAAATGGATTTCTCCAGGTTGACAGTTGATCAAATCAGGGCTCTCCAAATAGCTGATTTACCTGAAGATTTCACGGATCCAGGTGATGTCCTTAATTTTGCCTATGATGAGGACAACATTGTCAGGAAACCTTTGCCCCCAGTGCAATGGTCCAAAAAAGAATGCACTTACAACAGAGAAAGGTTGGCCCCTATCCTACACCACACGACGGAATGGCTCGCCAAGCATGGTTTTCAAATAAAAAACTTCAAGACAGATTTTGAAGGTGAGCTCCCTAAAGAGAATCCTACTCCATTGCCAGAATCTCGCGCTAAAGAAAAAAACAGGCAGCGATTCCTTCTTTATCAAGAAGAGGGCCAAGGATTAAGTTCACTGTGGGGAAAAGTACTCCAAGAACTATTGAAATACAAGAAACAAGGGCTACTACATCTCGTGCTGAAGAGAAAGAGCTTGTTTCTGAGGAGTTGCCTTCAGATGAAGAAGGAGGAGATACAGAGTTTGAATCCAAAGATTTAGACGATGAGAACTCTTGAGGGACTGCATCAAATGGAGAAGAAGAGCAATCAGCACAAGAGGTTGAGGAGTACCAAGAGAGTGAACGGGTTTTGTCACCCCCTCAAGGTGAAACCGAACAGGTTACAGTTTCTTTGCAATCTCATCTTCTTTCAATTCCAAAATCTCCCGTTCTCCCCATTCTTTCTTCTCCTCTTCTTACCACGGTTACAGGGGTACAAGATGTTTCTTCCCTACTAGTAGTGTCGACAGTGTTGGTTTCTCCTGCAGTTGGCCGATCAAAAAATATCAATGACCTATCTAGTTTGCCAGTTTCTCTCCCTAGCTTGTCATCTCCATCCTTTGACATTTCTTCAGAGGCTGATTTTGATAGATTTATGAATGAATCTTTGCATAATCAGCTTGGCCTACAAACAACTGGGCCCATAATGACTACAACGAAGCCCATAGTTATTGTCTCAACTATTGCTCAAAAAGCTCCTGCAGCTCAGGAATTAGCAGTAACAAGTGATGTGTATACTTCTTCTCTTCCCCCTTGGTTGGTGTCGTAGGTTCCTAAACGGAAAAAGCGGATGATCTCCCCCGATGAGCTGGACCTGGAAGAAATACCTACTCCCAAGACAAAAGAAAAGAAAAAGGCTAAGGTATTTTCAAGGCTCCACGTTGATAAAGCTGGTCAAAAGTTTGTTGAGGTAGGTTTTCCTCCATAGCTAGAGGGAGATGTGAACATGGAAGATTATACCATTCAGAGAATACAACTTGGGAAGGTGACAAATGAAAGTGCAAAAGCAGATGCCCAAGTAGTGTTAGATGCTCTGGCAGGAAGGCTTGACAAGATGGAGCAAGCCAAAAATCTATACAAAGAGAAAGCTGAACGCTATGCAAACATTTTGAGAAACATAGCGGGATCTTCAATGGGTGATGCTCAATCTATGACCTTGGTAAATGTCGAAGAACCAGCTGTTCAAAAGGCAGAAAAGCTTCCATCTAAGGGTAAAATCTTAAATGAGTTTATTGAAGAGATCATAGATCATGGAACGCAGGTTATCACCACCGCAAGCGAGAAGAAAATACAAATAGCCCAGCTGCAGACTGAGCTGAACAAAGAAGAAGCATCACTTGTGAGAGATCTATCCAATATGGAAAGGACTTTATCATCATGGCTGCAAATGAAAGAATCCAAGATCAGCCAATTGGTAAAAAATGGAGTAATACCTGGTAAGGAGAAATATGTTGAAGTAAAAGAATCACTCAAGCATCGAATCCAGGTATTGAAGGTTCTGATTGATGACATTCACCAGGCGCAAGAAGATGTTGAAGGCTACCGGGTTCTATTGGTAAATGGAATGGAAGAGTTGCCAGGTGATCTTCTAGATGATGAGCACACCTTCCTTCCCCTTAGCGAAATAATTCAAGTGTATAAAGAGGCCTTCATGAAGTTGGTGGATGAGAAAGGTTTTACTAAAAACAGCTTACACACTGTATGTGATCTACGGCTTTCACTTGATTATTTCAAGTCTCATCTTGAAAGATGTAAAAAGGTTTCTTCGTCAGCAAAGAAGTTGATCACCAAAATACATACACTGGTGGATTTTACAGTCGAACCAGATAATAAGTTCTTGAGAGAGACAGCAAAGAAATATGAAGACTTCCGCGCCCGAAGCAAAGAACAATAGTCTTCTTTTCGTCTCTAGTGTTCGCCATTTGTGGTGTCCCCTTTTTTGCACATTGTAAATAGTTCTTGACACTTTAGGTGTCTTTTTGTAAAAAGTAATTACACCAAAATATGAGGTGCAATTACGTAGAAATAAATTACACTCAGTTAGATTAGGGTTTCCTATTTTTACTCATCCGATTCCCTAATTTTGCTCTTCCCTCCTTTTTATAAATAAGAGGGATTTCTTTTGTAATAGGGACCTTTTGATATTTTGCAACGAAGTGCTGCTATTTTGAAACAAGCATTAAGACTTTGTGTTCAATATTGTGAATTCGGATCTAATCAATAAAGAAGAAGATTGTATGCCAGACTTTGTGTTGGAATCAATCGTTTTGTGTGTTGATTATATCAGTAGTAATTATTGTATGAGATTGAAAGGGCTTCAAGTGTTTGATGTAAATTTTGTGTTACATTTATCATTTGGATTTGTTTACGTTTGAAGATTTTGTTGAAGGATCTACAAGACTTTGTGCTTGTAATCGTTCTTGCTGTTCGAGGAATCGCTGGGTCTAAGAAGACTTTGTGCTTCTAATACAACGAACGATATCATCACCGGATTCAACATTGAAAAGGCTACAGAACGACTTTGTGCCTTCGTGAGCCTTCCCTTTTCTCTTTACTTTTGTTATTATAAATTTACTTGGTATTTCTAAGCTATGCTTTGTCAAGATAGGAATATCGACATTATTGCTGTTGTCTAAGTTTAAGTTGTTTTAGATCTAAAGCTTTTCATAGTGAAGCATTGTAAACATCTTCTCTGAAAAAAGAGAGAAGTAAGACTGTAACACAACTCCCCCATTTCATGAGTACAATGTATATTTTGTAAGTATTCCTTCAAGTTTACTACAGCTTCTAATTAGAAGTAAGAAGGGCGCCTCCCCTTTCCGAGAGGAGAGAGTAATCTCACATAGCTGTGGCTGAAATCTAAATGGTGTAATCTATTGTGTTGTACCCAAACCAAAATTTTTGCTTCATTAAGGCATTTTGCTTAAAATGGTCTAAACCTTGTAAAAGTGGGGTCAAAACTCAGTTTTTGGGCAAATAAAGTATGAGCTTTTAGTCAGTGTGATGCTAGGAAGATACAGGCAAAATTTGAAAATTTTGAAAATTAGGGTTTCTGAAATCTATTTTTAGCTCGAAACCCTAAAAAATAGAAACTTGTCAGAATTGGCTGAAATTAATTTTGATTGGCTTATTTCACATCACAATCACAGTGGTGAAGTCAGTTTCAGTTAGAAGTCAGTTTAAGGCTGGTGGGTAGTTTTCACTTTTTCGGGAGAAAAGTTAGGATCTTCGGGGTCATCAATGGCAATCGGCCAGTACCAGGTATCAATATCTAAGCCTAAAACTCAAAGAGTAACGCTCTACGATAAAAGATTTTGGAAATAATGCTTTTTGATGGAGGGGATTTTCAGATTGGCAAAAAGTGCTAAAATATTCTAAGTCTGGGAACTTTTCACTATGTAACGTAGTAGACACTTGCGCAATCAACGTGCAAATCAGCTTTATAGTGTCCGTACATGTGAAAATGATGAAGTATAGTGATCCACACACCTTAGCAGTCACAACGCTTCGACATGGTCAACCGTAGTGATGGATACAGCGTTTGCAAAGCATAAAATGGTGAAAATCAATGAATTCAAAATAAATCCGCTCCCCTGTAGCCCAGGGGCGCCCTTCCATTTGAAGGTCAAGATTTGAGTGTTTTGGATGAAGGATACATTCATTATGTTCAGTTTTCAGTCAGCTTTCCGATTAGCCATGAAGCAGGATCATCTGAGTTGCAAAACTCCGGCAAACGAAGACAGAAGCAGAGGTTACAAAGAGTGTTTTCATCAAGGAGGCAGTCTAGAAATGCAGATCCGCTCCCTTCTAGCCCAAGAGCGATTTTCTTTTTCAAGGCCCAGATCTAGATGCATGTGTGTTTTGATGGTTTCAGTCTTTGCAGAATTAGTTTGGCTTTTCAACGAGCTATCAAGCGGAAGCGTATCCAGTACAGAAATCTAGTTATCAATGTTAGAAGTGGAAATTGCAGGCAAGATACATGTCAGAAGAAGTTTTTCAGAATGCAGATCCGCTCCCCTGTAGCCCAGGGGTGATCCTGAATAAGACCTGTTTGATGGATGAATTTGTAATTGAGGTCTTCTTGAGATCTCTTCCAGCTCAGTTCAGTTTTGCAGTGTACCCGTTCACAAGACGATCCGATGTTCTGAGTAACTGTGACAGAGGTCCTACCTGTTGACGTGCCTTTTGTGACAGCGCCAGCACAGAATAAAGTTGCCCCAACGGTCACTCTATTCTCTCTTGATCAAAGTGTCCCACATGCTAAGATTGCTTGAAAGTTCATGTGTTCGACTCCAAGGTTCCTTTTATTGCGAATAGACTCGGTTGGTTGATGTGTTTTGCTGGTTATTTCAAGGGGACTTACGTAGTTGTTCAGTTTCGTGAAGCAATTAGGACATGAATGATTTGGCAATATGGTTCTGGTATCTAAACTGACTCGGAAAATGCAGAATTTAAAGGGGATAGGGATAGGGATTCTACAAGTCTACTTCTAAAGGGTGGAGGACGAGGATCGACTTAAACAATCTTCAAACCAAACTTTGCTTTGTCTCCTTTCGAACAACTCCGACAAAGTTGGTGCAATCTTCAAAGGATGAGAAAATGTTCAAACTATGACACAACACGTTCATACCGTCAACACGACGCATACAAACATATGAACCATAATCGAAGTTAAGTGCTGATACTCCAGTTGACCACGCAAGGCGAACTTACCATCAGCAAGTCCGCTAGTGGTATGGACGAGAAGACTTGCTCAAATCACAACGCCACACTCCACAGCTAACAACTACTTGCATGAAATAAAATTTACTTTACTCTATCTACCTTGAATTGGAAAGACGAACAAGCCTTGCTAGCTACTCACAATAGAAGATAGAACCACCAAACAATGATAAATCTTTATATTATGAGAGTGTTCACAACAACTTCTTACAAAGTCCTCAATGGGAAAACTTCCTTTCCTCCTCAATCTAAACTAACTTCTAAGCTCTACTCTCTAACTTCTATCTCCAATACTCTCTAGCTCTGATCTATCTCTGATTCTAATTCTAATTGTTTACAAATGAGGGGGGATGCCCCTTTTATAATAAGTCCAATTCAGTGGACGGTTCAGATCAAATTACAATGAAGGGCTCAGATCGAGCCACCTATGCCCTGATTAGGGTTTCTGCCCTAAAAACCGCCACAGAGAGGAGTGGGCAATGAATGCACAGAATATTCTCCACTCCCCTGCAGGAATCATAATGAGCAATTAATGCCCACTACCATCATCAAGAAGATCCTCATCAAGCAGCGCGTTCCCACTGGCCTTCTCCCGGATAGCAAACTCGATCAACCGGGCCAATACTGCTTCAACCTCCTGTGTAGAGATCGGTGGAATATGGTTGAGCTGGAACTCCAAGACTGCTACCGTCTGTCCGTATCTGATGCAAGATTTCTTCCATGTCACCAAGGCGTCCTGGGTATGCTGAATTATACTAGAGAACGTGGAGACATTCTCAAAGTCATCCAGGACAAGTGACCTCGCAGCTGAGAAGAATGGAGGCAGTCTACTTTTCAAACCATCAGCAGTTATCTCCTCTGGGACCAACTTTCTAGCAAATATGGCTTCTAATGTATTGAGGACTCCCCCCAAGATGTTGCCCATTGCCTTCTTCACTTTAGCTGAATCTGCCCTTGCTGCGTCGTGAAATCCACGGCCTGTGACCACCGAGGAGTACCAACTGGTGAAATCGTACCTATCACCTCTCTGAATTACACCTCCATCCACTAAGGTTTCTAGAGGTACATGCATCAAAGCCCCCAAACGAAGTACAGTCTTCGTTTGATAGATGCGAGTATCACCCCAGGCCTGATCTACTATATCCATTCGTGCCAAAATATTTGAGGCCTGTCGATAAGCATCGGCAAGGTCCTCCATGAATTTTCCTGTCTCAGTATGAACACGGCTAACCCACTTGTTTGCCTCCGTTTCCATTTTCTTTAAATCCTCTAAGGCAACAATTGACTCATTCGGAAGCTCCGATGGACGTTCTACTGCTGGGTCTGCTGGTTCACCTGGACGTGCTAGATTCTGCATATATCCTATCAAGGTTTTGTGCTCCTTCTTCAATTTCTTATACTTCCCCTCCGTGCGGAGCAACTGATCCTTCAATGCCTGATAGGAGTTATCGAACTCCTCGATAACTTGGGCTCCCGTAGGACGACCCAACTCTACTGTGGTGATCACATAATTTTCAGGCCTCTCCTCGGTTCGATCACAATCTTCCCTCGGAATAGCCACCTGAAGCGTGCGAGAGCCTGACTCGTCAGTCGAGATCTTTGAAAACTTTCGGGCCCTTTTCTTCTCTGGTGGCGCACTGATCCTCCTGAGGAACTCTTCCATCTCAATGGCTGGATCCGTGTCATCCTCGGGTTCTCTCCTCATTCTGTCGGAAAGCCAATCAGGCACTGTCTGCTGCGGATTACAAATGACAAGGGGCTGTTCTTCTGTTGCCTCCATCTCGTGCACTTCCTCTCTTCTTGCACTAGTCTGCTCAGGCTCATCCTCCTCTATAAGCTGGGTATCTCCCGACCCTTGGGTCCCCTGTTCTGTGTTTTCTTCTTCTTCCAAAGCCGTGTCCAACATCTGCTGAAAATGGGTGTCGGCCATTGTTTCCTCTTCCTCCTCTGTTGGCCGCCCCTGGATAAACTGACACTAGCTGATTCCCGGGCGTTGGGCTGATCTACCTCCTCAAGTCCCCGCTCTTCCTCTAATCCTGCCCTCTGATCGGCAAATAATGAAACCACTCTTAAACTCGAAGATTGAGTTTGTGAGTGCACGGGTGATGCTTGTTCTATCCTCAACGGTATCGGCTGGGTTGGCACTTCCACTTGTGCCCTCGATGTCTGAGCAATTTGTTTCCCTCTTTTTACCGATAACGGCCTTGGGTCACCCATCAAGCTGTAAGTAAGGGCGATCGACTTGCTCTTAAGTCTGCATACATGTCTGTCGACCCAAGTCCTGGTAAAAGTCATCACCGGGATAGAAAGAGTGTCCAAGTCCATGATCTCTGGCTCGGACCAATCAGGTGGTGGGACAGGAGTATCCCTAACTGACCCATAGTCGGGTTGCATGACGTTGACATCCTCCTCCACCTGGTCGGGAACTGGAATAATCTCACATTCTCTAATCAACTTGAGAGGAAGTCTGGAAAACATCCTTCTTCTTATCTCAGCCTCATCCACTGCATTTGCCCAGAAGTCCTCCAGATGAGCTCTGTGCCGGTATTCAACGTTCTGTACCATCCGGATGTTCCCGTAAGGATCGAAATCCTGCCTGCCTGTGTGATATGACAAATGATAAGATTGCAGCTCGTCCTCTGCCTCTCGGGCTGCCTGCAAAGAGGGACACACCTCAATGGAATTTCCCATGGTGATAGGGAAATCAAGCCCACCCTTCTTTTTCCTTTTCTGAATCTTATCGTAGGCAATCAATTGCCTAGATATCTCAAGCATTACTATGTGATCAGTGGGGTATCGTGGTAACCGATACGGATACGAAGTGAACCCCTGCAGCCTAATATATGTGAATTTCGGGAATTGGATGAGCCAATACCCATATTCCTCAATCAGTGTCTGTGCTTCTTTAGATATTCTCTGCTGCGTCCTTTGCTGAAGCGTCCTTGCAATGTGCATTGTGAATGCATCATTTGCCCGTTTATAGTTGGCAATGTTAGCCAAATGTAGCTGTGTGCAGGCTTCATGAATTTTGAATTGACCAGGGGCACAGCCGATTGGCTCTTTGTACGAAATCCCTCTGTATTTAGTCATTCTGGCCAACATGTAAATCACATATGAGCTCATGTAGAAAGTCTTCGTCACCTTCAAGCTCCTGAATTGCTCATCGATGTGGTTGCTAATCATCCTAGCCCAATCGACACACTCTTTTCCTTCCAAGATGATCTCGATGAAGTAGAACATCCAAGGCTCGAAAATGTAAGCCTGTGCACTCCCATTCACCCGGCTCAGCATCATTATCAAATCACAGTATTCTTGTTTCACGTCCTCGGCAATTATCTGCTTTGGGAGCTTAGTGCGGGGTGGCCTCGGCTTCTGCATCCAAACTCTGTTGATGACTGCAGTGACTCTTTCGAAAGAGGAAGAGTACATCTTATCTGCCCTCTTGTTTGTCCTGTATAGCATCTCCTCAGCAGTTGGAATCCCAAATGCTTCTCCGATGGCATCGGGTGTGAAGTTGGCGAGCAGTTTACCATCCGGAGAGACGATCGTCCTACGTTCTGGCTTGTAGTGATTGGCGCACTCCATAATTAGCTCCGGACACTGAATTGCTGGCGGAAAACTAGCAGCTGCGTAGATTCCACTCTTCATTATATTATGTGCCGTGACGGATGGTTGATGGCCCCCTAGCCCGAACATCCTCGATTTGAGTGCATTCAGATTAAATGAACCAAGGTTGGTGTCATTCAATCCTGCCAACTTTGAAACTATTGCTGACTTTGGGAGAAATGGCTTAGCGAGCCTCTTAATCATTGCCTGTCGAGATGAGCCAGCCTTGCCTGCTTCAGTGTTTGCAGCTCTGCCTGCGGCTCTGCTTGTTCCTGCAACATCCTTTGCGCCAGCCATCTGCAAAATAAAATAGAAGGATAAGCTAGACTGCAGATTTTTAAAATAAAACAATTCCCGAGATGGCTGCGAATACGGAGTTAGCTTTGAAAATAAAATTTCTCAGCATAAATTTCTAACTCCAAACCTCGTACTGTATAAAAATCTCTGAGTTTAGAGACAACTCTCAGCAACTGCACTTCTGACTGGTGAAGAAAAAACGCAGCAAGCTAATAACTTTCAGCAATGTAGCTAATTTCTCCAGCACAAATTGTTCGAACCTTGACTTCACTTTGTCAACTTCAGCAGTTAGAGGAATAAAGAGTTGCCAGCAATATGAAATTTCAACCTCTTCAACTTCTCAACGTTTAAACTTCGCAGCAACTCCACTTTCAGCTCTTTGAGAATTAAATTCTCCAGCAACTCCGGAAAATAACTTCAACCTTCAACTTCGAAGTCGCAGCAACACACTTTCAGCTTTTCGAAAGAAAGAGTCTCGGCAAATGAAGATTTCTCCAGCACTTCGTACTTTCAGCAACTCAACACTCCGAAATAAAATAAACTCTCACAGAATTTCTCTCCTCAGCCACTTGGAAAATATTTTAATCTCTCCAGAACCTCTTCAGCAACTTCAACTTCGAAATAATGTGAGGAGAAATGAGAGAAGAGATTGTTTAAATAACTTTTCCCGGAGAATCCTGCTAAGTAGTGCTGGGGCTATTTTTAGCACCTTCATCAATTTCCCACTATCTTCGTTCGGAATCTTCTAATTCAAGCGCAGTAGTGGGCTAGTCGTCAGCCGGTTATTATGGCAGTCGCCATTAATAATGATTCCTTCTTCTTCAAATTTCGAATTTTCCTCTTAGTCTGCCAGTTACCTCTTGGCGATTTAAACAACTCGCGAGAAAAACAATCACTTGACTTGATTTAAAATTCCATTTTAAAATCTCGCAGTGTTTAAATAAATTCAACTCGAAAAAATTCGTGGGAGTAGCAAATTTATTTCCAACTTTTAAAATGTCTGTCATTTAAATCCTCGATTTCATAAAATTTGCCTTAGACATTTTAAATTCTCTCATTAAAACGTTCAACTCCGGGCGATTAAAAATTGTTTGCGTGCTCGAAATAATTCGTCCTTTGAGATTTAACTTCTGTCAGGAAAATAATCTAGGCAAAACGAATTTCTTCTGAAAATATTAAAATTTCCCTTAGGAAATTAATTTTCAAACTCTGCTAACTCATGGGTGCATTTTAAACGGGTTCATTTGATTTTCACTTGACCCATGGAAAATATTCGTCGATATCAAATTTTCCCCTTGAAAAAAGATTCGTTAACTTTCAACTGCCTTCGGAGAATTTTAAAACTCATCAAATCATCCTTCCTTGCCAAGGGCGTATTTTTCCCTAGTGAAGTGTTATATCACTTAGAAAAAATTTTCTAACACTTTCTCTACCATAGGCGTATACATTTTGATGAAATATTTATTTCAAAAAAAATTCCTTCACTTTACACCTCTGGCGCACTTTCATGTGTCTACTTTTATTTTGTTGCCTTAGGAAATTTTCTCCAGCAACCTTGGCGTATTTTACTCATGCAAGCCTTGATTTCTCACTTAGAAAATTCTCAAACAGTTAGAATATCCTTGGGCGCATATGGGGTCTTGAACTTTCATTTTCCTGACTTAGGAAATTTTCTCCAGCAACCCAGCCACTTTATCTTGCCTTGGGCGCATTTTGACATCTCTACTTTCATTTCATGCCTTAGGAAAATTTCGGCCATCTCCTCTTCATCATGGGCGCAAATGCTAGGCCAAGCTTTCATTTCATGTCTTAGAGGGCGCATTTTGACCTTGAAGCTTTTGTTTTTTTTTTGCCTTAGGCGTTTTTCCACTAGGCCACATCCTCCTTGGGCGCAAATACATAGGCAAGCTTTCATTTCCATGCCTTAGAAACTTTTTAGTCTTCAATCCTTGAGGTGGGCGCATTTTACTAGGTGAGCTTTTGTTTTTCACGCCTTAGAAACTTTTTAGTCTTCAATCCTTGAGGTGGGCGCATTTTACTAGGTGAGCTTTCGTTTTCGCCTTAGAAACTTTTTTCAAGCCTCTGCCTTGAGATGGGCGCATTTTACTAGGTGAGCTTTCGTTTTCGCCTTAGAAACTTTTTCAAGCCTCTACCTTGAGATGGGCGCATTTTACTAGGTGAGCTTTCATTTTTGCCTTAGGCGTTTTTTTCAAGCCTCTACCTGTTCCTGCTCTTGCATTCTATTTTTAGCAAGTTGTGCTATTTTTAGCAAATCCCTTGATTTTCAACCTCTAAGGCTCCGTTTTGCCTGAAAATTTCATCAGATGATATTCTCTGCCTTGTGAACCTGTTTTGTCAGTCCTCTGCCCTGACCTGCTATTTATAGCCACCTGCTATTTATAGTAAGTTTGACTTTCTGACTTTAGTAGCTCCGTTTTGCCTGAAAGTTGCAACGCTTGATCTTGATAGCTTGAGGGTTACTCGGACGCCAACCTCGGGTGCAGACCTGCTATTTATAGCCGTGCTCTGACTTACTAAAAATAGTAAGTTCTCCGACTTTGCTCAAATTTTGCCAGCAGGTACCTTGAAGTGTGCTGACATGGGTGGGGTACTTTGTTTCGGCTATTTCTGGATTTCACCTCCTATAAAAGTGGAAACCCTAATTTGACTTGCATGTATCCCGAACGGTCTTGTTTGACTTCGTTCCTTCTGCATGTCGTTCTGCTTGCTGGACTGGAGTGTTGGGCGGCTGCCGGAGTGTACCTGCTAAAAATAGAAACTGTCTGAAAAGTGACTCATCCACTGCCGGATGGTTTTGCATGTCATATTGCCTGCGGGATCTCAAAAAACCCAGAAAAACCCAGAAAACTGGTCTGCATGCATGTACTGGCTAAAAATAGTAAGTCCTCAAAACTCGATCTTCTCTGCTTGCAAGCCACACCGTTGCGAAGCTCTCGAAAAACCCATGAAGAAAAACCCGACATGCGTTGAAAAACACTGCATGCGAACCCTAAAAATAGCCTCCGAAGGCTGAACTCTGAAAGTGGTTGTCTCGGTTTGCATGTTACATCACTGCGAAGGTTTTGGAAAACCCAGAAGGATTCCCCAGACATGCATCTGAAAAGCTCATGTAGAAACCCTAATTTGGCTCTTAAAGCCTGAAATGCCAAAAATAGTAAGTCGTCTGATCTGGCTCAAAATTTACGTGTAGACAGCTTGATGTCACTCGGATGCAGTGGAACTGACAGAATTCCAAAATCTCAATAAAATAGTCCCAAGTTGAATACTTACTAAAAATAGTAAGTTGCCAGAATACAGTGAAAATTTAGGGGGACTCTGCTGGAAGTCTTCTGACTGCTGCTCTAAGCTTAGATTTCAATTTTATAACTCAGTCTGACCTTAAATAAGCCTGAAGGATGAAAACCCTAATTACACAGACTTGACCAATATTTCAACCCGGGTCAAACGACGGGACAATCCCCGGAAGGACCAGAGACCAGAGAGAGAGCGAACCAAAGCCAAAAGACCAGACTGGAGCAAGATTTAGGGGGGGTCCCCATCTTGATGGGGTGATGTGTGAAAAAAGGTCACAACACTACCGAGCACATAAAACAGAGGATGGTGAAGCGTAGCTACACAAAGCTGCACAACTGTAGGCTAGGGGCGATTCTCCTTTAGGCCTGCCAGACGGGGTTGTTTGCAATTACAGTCTTCACAAGACTTGTGTGCAATTACTCAAGCTATCCAACGAGTCTAGCCGACAGCCTTTGGGATTTGGCGAATGCTCGTACGTGCGAGGTCGAGATGATAATGCTGTAAAGAAGAGCTGATTGAAGGCAATTCAAAAAATGACTAAGTGTAAGAATATAATTTTCTTTGAAAAAGGCGATTTTCTTTTAGAGGCCTTAAAAGCAATTTTCTCGTGCCTAGAGCAGAGCCGCCACCAGAAAGACTTGTATTGCCTTCTTCTTCAAAACCTAAGCAGAAGAAGAGGAGTAATCCTCCTAGAAAGAATCCATCGCCTAGTAACTCGAAGGGAAAAGTATCTGTTGCGATTCCACATGTAGAGCCAGTCAGAGAAGTTATTCAGACTTCTCCACAGCTTGAGGTTCAGCCCCATATGCCGTCACCGACACCATTAGAGCAGCCTCCCGTTCCAATTCACATTGATTTGGACGTGGATTCACCTCCTCGCAGCGATTCTTTTACACATTCACATTCATCAGATCCTCCTGCGACTAGTACAGATCATTCCAGTGGGATTAGTCGAGATTCATCTTGGCTTGAGAGTCAACTGGGAAGAAAAAGGAGACAACCATCTTACGTACTTGATCATTCAGATTTCGATCATGACCATCAAGATGTGCCTGAAAAGAGGATCAAGAAACAGATACATATTGGGAGAAGTGCAGATAAGGAATTCATTGTTGAGATTGCTGCACCTCCAGAAGATAAGAGTCTAGACGAGATGGAAGCTCAAGACTTCGAAGTTATCACAGTTCATTTCGGTAAGAGTACTCGTCAGACAAATATTGATCTCCTACAGGTTGCTACAGATAGCGCCAAGGATAGGATGATGAAAGATGGTGAAGATAAATCAGCTCTCAAGGCTGAAATACAGCAGCTTCGCCAGTACATTTCTAGCCTTGTACACTGTTGTACCCAAACCAAAATTTTTGCTTCATTAAGGCATTTTGCTTAAAATGGTCTAAACCTTGTAAAAGTGGGGTCAAAACTCAATTTTCGGGCAAACAAAGTATGGGCTTTGAGTCAATGTCATGCCACGGAGATACTGGTAAAATTTGAAAATTTTGAAAATTAGGGTTTCTGAAGTCTATTTTTAGCCCGAAACCCTAAAAAATAAGAACTTGTCCGAATTGGCTGAAATTAATTTTGATTGGCTTATTTCACATCACGATCACAGTGGTGAAGTCAGTTTCAGTTAAAAGTCAGTTTAAGGCTGGTGGGTAGTTATAACTTTTTCAGGAGAAAAGTTAGGACCTCTGAGGTCATTAATGGCAGTTGGCCAATACTAGGTGTTAATATCTAAGCCTGAAACTCAAAGAAGAACACTCTACGATGAAAGATGTTGAAAATTATGCTTTTTGACGGAAGAGATTTTCAACGAGGTAAAAGTACTGTGAAATTGGCTAAGTCTGGATTGAAAATATTCTAAGTCTGGAGTTCAAAAGCACCATTCTCAGCTAGGGGCGCCCATCATTATGGAAGTTGTATTCAACTTTTTGTGAGATTTTCTACCAAGATGATTTCTTCAGTTTCCTGATAGCTTCACAATGAGCTAGCCAGCCAGTCTGACGGAGGAGTAAAATGCTTGAAAACAAAAATTCAATACAGAACGAGGGAAATGCAAAGTAGATGACTTTGAAGAGAAAAAACGCCCCTGGAGGCCAGGGGCGCTCATCTTTTTGAAGATTCAGATGAAGTCTTTTGATCAAGTGACACCCAGGAAGTTTGTTTCTATTTTTGGTCCAGCTCCGCGACGCATCTGTCAGCAGGTGAATCTGAGTTGCCGAGTTGCCGCCATCAGTGGTGAAACTTGAGGTTCCGGACTTGATCAGAAACTATTCAGAAAGGACAAAAGCGCCCCTGGCCTCGTTTTAAGACCTTTAATGAAATCTGTTTGATGATTTCAGATACTCATCTCGTTCGTGTGAGCTTCAGCTTTCTGTTCCCTATCTCAGCCGGTTCAGAAGATGTCTTGGCAATCCGTAGTCGGAAGTTGAGTAATTTTTGACAGTTGCAATAAGGGATGACATTGGTTGGGAAAAGCGCCCTTGGAGGCCAAGGGCGCCCATGATTTAGGAAGGTTTAAAGATGTTTTTATACAAAGTGTTCATCAGGAGCCTTTGCTCAGAATTTAGTCTGCTCCGCAGTGAGCCAGTCGGCACGTTCTGAAGTTTTGTCAAATACTGGGAAACGTCAAGTGAAATATGGTCAAGTTATCGGTGAAAATGATGAAAATGCCTGAAAATATTCTAACACTGAGGTCAAAAGCGCCCCTGGAGGCCAGGGGCGCCCATCTTTTTGAAGCCTCAGATGGTTGAATTTTGAATTGCCACCTCAAGGAATCTTCTTGTCAGATTTGGTCCTGCTCTTCATCGAGATTGTCAGCCAGTTGATCCGACGTGACAGTCAACCAGAATCAATGATCGAACATGAGCTTCGTTTGAGGTTTTAGATTCTAAATTTTCAAAAAATGTCTAAGGAAGGAAGGACGCCTAAAGTCAAAGGTTGACTTTTTTGAAATTCAAAAGTAGAAGTGCGCATGAAGAGAGTTTTCAATTTACCAAATTTAGATCTTCAGTTAAACTCTTTGCATGTCGACTTCTATTTTACCTATTTTTAGTCATAACTGGCAAAAACTAGTTTGCATGCATTAGTTAACAGAATCTTCAAGATGGTGCCCTAATTTGGGGTTGTTCTACATCCAGTTAACTGAGTTTGAAGCCAAATATAGGCCATGCGTGAGTTTTGAAGCACCAGTTGTACTTCAAGCGCCATTTCCAATACTTGACATGCATTTCACACGCCTTAGAAGATATTTTTCTATATTTTTACTAATGGCGTCCATTATTCTTCATCAGAGTTGACATGAAACATCTTTTCTTGAGCATAGAATTGATCTGCAGGTGCTACAGGTGTCAAATTTCAGTGTTCTTCGTAGCTACAGATTCAGATTGTTCAAGAAAAGATTATTTCAGACTTCGTTTTCCATTTGCATGCAGGTTTCATCAGTTCTACTTCAAGCATAGGCGAATTTCTACAGAAGAAGAGAGAAAACAAACAAATAAAAAACTTCTATTCTTCTGTCTTATTTTCCTCTATTCTCGTCTTAGATTTTCTTCGCATGTCAAAGAAAACAACAAATTTTTCAAAAAAGCATCATCTGGGTTCGAGTATTTCAGCATCAACAACAATACCCATGTCTTAGATTATTTTGCGAAAATTGCCCCGCTGCCTCTTTTCTAGAAGCACTGTGCTTTTTTCCAGAATTCTCTTTGCATGTGGGCCTAAATCACATTTTTTCGCAAATCTGTTGATCTGGGTTGTTTCAGGATTCATTTCTACGCAAAACCCATATTCCAGATTTTCACGAGAAAAATTGCCCCCAGTGCCCCTAACTACCAGTTCAGATCTCAACTGAAAACCTTTTGCATGCGGGCCTAAATCACATTTTTTTGAATTTCTGACGTTGTGGGTCATCTTAGAATTTGATTATGCACAAAACCCACGTCTCAGAATATTTTGTGAAAATTGTCCTTCAACAGGGTATTTTTAGCCTTATCTGGAGTGATTTTTGGTTTTCCAGAGAAGTTGTCAAAACGTAGCCATGTTCACAGTCAACAGGCAAGTTTTTCCGGATGCAGTTCACGTAGATCAAATTCAAGACCATGTCGGTCTTAATTCATAATTTCATCATAAAAGCTGACATTGATTTGTATCAAGCGCATCGAAAAGGTTGACAAGCATAGTCACTCGAGTCCACATGGTTTTGTGCCTCGTATAGCTGATTGTCTTCCAAGGCCAGTTTAGAGGGTTGATAAGCATGAAAAACGTGAGAAATGTCAAGCTGCAGAGGAAAACAGTGGCCATCACTTTAGTTACAGAGCCGCCAGAGTTACCAACCAGTGAAGGGCCAGTTTAAGTATGCAGAGATTTTCAGTTTTGCTTGAGTTGCTGAGAAGCAGTGAATTGACAGTTGAGACATGTGACGACCTCTAGATGGTGATGCAGTCACTAACCTCGTGGAGGGGTTACTTGCTCAAGTTCAAGGTCAGTGAACTTCAGTTCAAGGCGTCCCACCTTTTCCAAGATAGACATTAGACACAGGAGTTAAACTCGAGGCTTCTTTCCGAGTTAACTGGTTGTTACACATTGCATGCCATGTCTTTCTTGGAAACATCTACAAACACTTGGATCTTAGATTAGATATTTCAGTTAACTGATGATAGCATTCCAGTTAACTTGCTTTCAATAAGGACGTGCATGCTTGCACATTGTCCATTTAGATTAGATGTTTCAGTTAACTGATGATAGTTTTCCAGTTAACTGTATAGTTTCATTCAAATAGGGTTTAGGAATAAGATCTTGCATGCATTCCAAGAATTTAGTTGACTCAAGGTGATTTTAGGGTTGCGTACACCTTGAAGTCTATAAATAAGAGCTTTAAGCTCATTTGTAATTTAACTTTTGCTTGATAGCATACATGCTGCGCCTACCTTGCCTGTAGTATTGCTATTATTGTATCTATTCAAAGAGTAATTACTGTTATAATAAATTGCTGCGCCTACCTTGCCTTCATGTTATTGTTATGGTGTTTATTCGACCTTAGTTAAATGGAGTTGTTGGTTTGATCGTTATTGCATGCGTATTGCGTCTATACAATCTACTGTCCCAGTTGCTTACCTTTTGTTTTGTTGATTATAAGCCTATTCAGAAGAGCAAATAGTTGCGCCTACCTTGCCTTCATGTTGCGAAACTGTACTCAAAGCTTATCGTATGATGTGTGTTATAGTAGACTCATTCAGCCAAGCAAATAGTTGCGCCTACCTTGCCTTCATGTTGTGAAGCTGTACCAGGTTTACCGTTCATTTGTTTGTTTTAATAAACTTTTTCCCGGATTAGCAAATAGTTGCGCCTACCTTGCCTTCATGTTGTGAGCCCGCACCCGAAGTTTATCGTACAATACATTCCTGCTCCATTTCCTTATGCTCTGTTTCTTGAGGAAATTGGATAGATATTAAAGAAGTTAGCTTAGTTGTAGTTACATGATCTGCGAAACCAGACAATACTTAGCTGCAACGTTCTAGGTTTTCTTAACCTTGTGCCTCTACCAGCTGAGAACAAAAAGATAGGACATTAGTTTAGTCTTCTATTTCATGCATTTCAGCAAAACGAGGGAGCTTCCCCTCCTAATTTGAAGAGCACTCATTACGTAGTGTGCATAGCTGTCCGTACAAACTCATACTCCAGAGGTGTTAGTTCTTACGCCAACATACACAGGACAGGGGATGTTGTCACCGCGCTTCCACATATGTTAGAACCACCAGCAGAGCAGGGTCAGATTGATCTCTTGGTTGCATAATGTAAGCGATTGGAGGAATGGGAAGAGGAGTTTGTTGCTAGAGACCGCCTTGTACTTACAGAATTGTATCAAGTGCGGTATAATGCACGTGAGCTTCGTCTACGACTTCAAGATGAAGAACGTGATTTGGCCATTAGTAGACCCAGGGATGAGATTCTGATTGCCAACCTGGGAATGTCATTTGATTCAGTCACAGAGGCAGAAGATAAAGAAGAGGTCTACGTTTGGAGAACACAGTTGATCTTCAAAGCAGAGATAGAAGGAAAGATAGCATTTGAGGTGGCTGAGAGCAGAGAACATGTTACTAGTGCACTCCGCTATATAAGAGACTTTGTGTCTCAATTACCATGTGTATATCAGCGTGTGGGTGGTGACTATGTTGAGCTTGCTGACATCCAGTTAGAGCTCCAAACACTTATTCACGGTATTTTCAGTGGTGAGACCGTTGGCTGTAAGATGAATCAGCTTACAGCCATGTCAACATTGTTTGATGAGGCAATCAGGAGAAACGGTGAGTTCCAGTGTCAGATGACTAATGGAGAAGACATGCTGCACAGACATAGGATTCTTCGCCAGAGCTTCAGTTCCCCAGATGGAGATGCAGTCAACGACCTCGTAGATGGGTTAATTTCTCAAGATCAGGGCCAGTAGACTTCAGTTAAAGGCGTCCCACCTTTTTCCAAGATAGACATTAGACACGGGAGTTAAACTCAAGACCTCTTTCCGAGTTAACTTATTGTTACACACTGCATGGAATGTCTTTCTTGGAAACATCTACATGCACTTGGAGTTTAGATTAGATTTTTCAGTCAACTGATGATAGCATTCCAGTTGACTTGCTTTCAATAAGGACGTGCATGTTGCACCTTGTCCATTTAGATTAGATGTTTCACTTAACTGATGATAGTTTCCCAGTTAACTATATGGTTTCATTCAAATAGGGTTTAGGAATAAGATCTTGCATGCATGCAAGACATTAGTTGAGTCAATGTGATTTTAGGGTTGCCTACACCTTGAAGTCTATAAATAAGAGCTTTAAGCTCATTTGTAATTTAACTTTTGCTTGATAGCATACATGTTGCGCCTACCTTGCTTGTAGTATTGCTATTATTGTATCTGTTCAAAGAGTAATTGCTGTTATAATAAATTGCTGCGCCTACCTTGCCTTCATATTATTGTTATGGTGTTTATTCGACCTTAGTTAAATGGGGTTGTTGGTTTGATCGTTATTGCATGCGTGTTGCGTCTATACAATGTACTGTCCCAGTTGCTTACCTTTTGTTTTGTTTATTATAAGCCTATTCAGAAGAGCAAATAGTTGCGCCTACCTTGCCTTCATGTTGTGAAACTGTATTTAAAGCTTATAGTTTGATGTGTGTGATAGTAGACTCATTCAGCCAAGCTGATAGTTGCGCCTACCTTGCCTTCATGTTGTGAAGCTGTACTAGGTTTACCGTTCATTTGTTTGTTTTAATAAACTTCTTCCCGGATTAGCAAATAGTTGCACCTACCTTGCCTTCATGTTGTGAGCCCGCACCTGGAGTTTATCGTACAATACACTCCTGCTCCATTTCCTCATGCTCTGTTTCTTGAGGAAATTGGATAGATTTTAAAGATGTTAGCTTAGTTGTAATTACATGATCTGTGAAACTAGAAAATACTTAGCTGCAACGTTCTAGGTTTTTTTAACCTTGTGCCTCTACCAGCTGAGAACAAAAAGATAGGACATTAGTTTAGTTTTCTATTTCATGCATTCCAGCACAACGAGGGAGCTTCCCCT